>APFE031491128.1:2728-17040 GCA_000404065.3 Pinus taeda | reverse complement strand
ATAATTAAACAAGTTGAGTATTTAAAATTGAAAACTAAAGTATTTGGTATTTAAGAATAAAAGGATGGTGATGAGTAAATTTATGTTATGGAAATATATAGCTAGAGGTATCTTGACCTATTATATAGCTATAGATATTTTCAAATTATATCTAAATGGATAGATAAATACATGAATAAATATTGAAGTTTATTAAGAAGCGTTTTTGACGAAAATCACATCAAAATTCATATGTCAATGTGTTTCTTCGTAGTCTTAAAATACTAAACATTATATATGATTAATTTTATGAATGGTTTTTATATATTAAATTTTGGATATTAATATTTATTTTATATTTTATATGTTTTTATTTGGTATTAATAATGGCTTAATCTAACTTATAAACGAAATGGACATTTTCACCAGAATTTTACGATGCAATTTCAAGAAAGAATGTGGACTTTTCTTGACTAAAATTTTTAAATGCATATTGGGCTTTCAACACCCTTAAAAATGTAGCTTTCTTTCCAATAAATATTAATGGGAAAACATAAGATAGAAATTTAGCTCAATAATATACGATATTGTTATATGTTGCTTCCAACAATGGGAAATAATAATATAAAAAACCAATAATAAAATTAAGGTTCAAAATAAATAAAGGTAAAAAAAATAATCTTTGTTGCAATACGAATGGAAAAACATCCCAAACAATTATATCATCATTTCACTCATAGCATGAAGAAGGTCAAATAACTACATATATTTGATAGATATAACAAATGGTGTCCAAACTATAAGTTAATATCATTGAACCAGATAATAAATAATATATATATAATATATATATATTCCAGTGGAGATCCATAATAATTTTGGATCTACCAAGTGTGAAGAGGGTGTTCATCTTTCCTAGTATTGAAGAATAGGTCTAATGATCATAAAGACACTACAATACACAACTCCAAACACTCTCTGTAGAAGAAATATGATAACACTGAATCAATAAAGTACATAAGACAAATATTTGACCAAGAACTTGCCATTATTATTCCTTCAACGAAAACACATAGGGTCCGTATACCAGGGATGATGGTCCTTACAAATCCTAATACAAGACAACTTTGGCTTGATGTCAATATATTTTGCCCCTCAATTTGCCAAAAAGAATAAGAACGAAAATTAACTCACTTGCTAAGGACATCCTTGCACAACAATCCTTTTGGTCCACTTTGGCTTTACACCTGGCAAGTCCTTTTCCTCCTTTGACCAGAAAGAAATACCTCATTATATCTCCATGACCACCAACTAATCACAATCTAATTGATCCTTCAAATTCCTTGTATATATCATCTCCAGTGACCAAGATTACCTCTACACCTTATAATGAATTAGCACGTCCAAGTCACTCTACAATCAAACCTTAAATAAAATCTTACACACAGTCAACATTTTCCATCAAGATGACTATGCAATCAACCCTCTAACTAGCTATCCTTTTACTCCTTTGATGATAGACTTTGAAAATGAACCTCAACAACTTATTTATTTCATTACATAAACCCTATAGCTTGGCCCGCTACATATTTTTTCCTAAATTTAACTCACTTCAAATGGGTCAAACCTGAGGCTAATTTTAGACTCTTTTAGAGATCGACCTTAACACATAACATTAGAGAACACTTGAGGTCTTGTGCCCCTCCAAAAAAAACTAAATCAAATCTTAATAGGCCTCTTCCAAGGGCTCGACCTTCCTCTTCTCTACACAAAACATAATGTAGATATTTCCACACAATTTTAACACTTTTTCTTGGCTTGGATAGACCTCTATCAGGCCATGTATCATATAATTAATTCTATGGCTGCTACTCCTAAATTTACCCTGAATAGAACCCTTTCTAGGGAACATATACAACACGGAAGCTCAACCTTATTTCCTAGTAAGACTCGGTCTTATTGCAACATAAAATTAGAGCATAAAATTCTTCCTTTCCTCCCTTCACCTCATCTTGATATTCTACATCTTCTCTTGGGCTTATCTAAACATAGGACAAGTTGCAATGTTCTAGTGAGAGCTTTCCTTAATTATCTTGTATTTATACATTTATAAGGTTTCCTTAGGTTCCCTTTTCTACCATCAAAGGTTCCTTCTTACAAAAATTAGAATAAACAAATATTATCTTTGGGGATTTAGCCTGCAACACTGTCTAAATCCCACTAGCTTGGGTACTTTTCACACAAAGATTCAATTTTGTGTGTCAAAGCCACCCAAACCTAGTACCCAAAGGCTTGTGGGAGTACCTCTCAAGTTGCACTTTTCAATGCTCCCTCTTAGGGAGAGGAGAAATTCCATTCCTCGTAAGTAACTCTCCAATTACACAATCCCAATCTTTGGCATCCATCACTGCAACATACCCTAAAGTTTGCACAACACATTCCTCATAAGTGTCCCTACCAATAGAAGTTTGTTGCTTCTTCTTCGCCTGATAGGTCTTCAAGCTATTGCATGGTTCCCTCTTAAAAGATATAGAAGTATCCTTACTCCCCATTGACCATGTGCTCTTCTTGGGTTGTATATAACTTCTCTAAAGCATTAAACTCCCTCTCAAATTTTACTCTTCCTAAATCTCTGAACCAAGATCTTCCCTTGATCTATAGATTTTCCCATCATTCTATATATACCTCTCCCTAACTCCAATGGCTTCTCTAATAGAGTTAGAGTCTCTAGGATTGAGTATCACCTTCCCATCCCAAAATGTCTCCTCAAACCCATTTTCCTTGATCATTGAGACAAACAAGATGCTACACTTGAGCTTTGGTACCCAGATTACATGTTGAACTCATAGCAGCCCACCTAAATCCATCCTAAAGGGCACCATGGCTAACCCCTATGATAGTATTTTTTTCTTTTATCACCAACTTCCACATGCAATTTTGAGTCACATTCAGTTAGAGTCTGAAAAACTTCCCACAAACCTGTCATATGCTTCAACACTCTGTTATCAATGAATCATGCACCCTCATCAATAGTTCCCTTGGAGAAATGAGAAACCAGAGAAAATTATTTCGTAAACCTTCTTGTGAAGTCATCCAACTCAGCTGAATATGTAGCAAGCATTGCTATTTCCTTCTTATTATCATTATCTCCCTTCTTCTGATGCAGAAACTTACTTGCATAGTGACCTCCTCACCACATCAGTAACATTTTACCTTACTCAAGTACTCTTTCATTTTTCCCTTCATCTTTCTTAGAAGAGACATGTTCTCTTCATTAGACTTCTTCTTATGAACATCCTTGTACTGTAGTTCCCCTTTGATGAAGTCATCCCATAGCTTTTTCCAATATGGAAATTTATATCGAGCATCCATGCCTATGATAAATGGCTTACATTCCATGTTGAATCCCTTCAAAGTAGTCCTCACTAAATCAGAATCTAGAATTTTATCTCCAATGGTATCTATCTCATCATGAACTTGATAAATACTCATTAGATATGGAGCCACACCTTCGCTATCCAACATCTTGGTGTTCTTGAGCTTATCTCTCAATACGAAAAGCTATTTCTTGTTCCTATTCTCGAATACATCTTGAAGAGCCTGTTAGAGTCGGTCTAGTTATCCCTCTGTCAGAGATCAAAGCTCTTTTTTTCATTTCATGTTTCGGTGTCCCATGAGTTTCGATCAATTGCATTTCGTTAGGCATGCCATAACTCTGACAGAATGGTTTGTGTCACTCATTCCCCTCATGTTTGGCACTGCTGGTTCAGGTCTGTTCATAAAAATCAAGAGGTCAAATTTTTAGGTCATGACAAGTGTTCTTGGTCATTAGGTCTAGGGTTAAGTCAATTTTGTTTTTCAAAGTATAAGAAGACCAGTAGGCCAGAGGGATGTCCTCGATAGGTGGTTACCTCAATAATTTTTATCATTATATAGATAGATGAGGACTTCTCTTCAAAACTCTATTTTGAAGATAAGTCGTCATCTCATTTTTGTACTAAATTTTCAAAAATTTCAGTTCTTGAATTGTCCAGGCGCAGCCTTGGTCTCCTTTTCCAGATCATATCATAGCTATCCCTGCAAAAAATTGTCAAAGAAAATCATTATTTCAACCAAATTTAAGGAGGAAACCAAAAAGTCAGAAGCTTATTAATCCTGAAAAAGTGTCAATGACAAAACATTACAAAATGCGTTGTGGACCAAGAAAAAATCAAAAGGGACTCTTTATAAAGATATTTCACTACATTTTCAACTCATTGTACATGCCAAGAGTGAAGAAGATCGTTCTAAGGCAAAATTGTGAGTTTGAGTGGAAGTTAGAGCAGTTTCCAGGCGCACGACGCACTGGGCTAGGCACGTGACGCATCAGGAGCACGCGGCACACTGGGCACAAAGCCACAATGTAAAATTCAAGCGCGCGATGCATCAGAGGCATGCAGCTCATTGGGTGAGGCGCGTGGTGCACTGGGTTTGGAGCCTGAAACTTGTTTGAAAGAGCATCAAATCACCTCCTCTTTGCACGAATTTGTAGGTAGGCTCATATCTATTATCTTGCTTGGCTTTTAAAGGTTAATGTGACAGGTTCATTAAATATTTGCCGTAGAGATCCAAGTTGGAAAGCCCTCCTTTGTCAATGAAAAAATGTTGTAGGGTTTGAGTGTAAAAAATCGCTGTAGGGTTTGAAAACAAAGTGTAACCAAGGTTGTGATTTTTTCCCCATTTCCCTTTGTTTCCCATTCCCAAATTCAGCATTATTTTTCCCCATTAATTCCCTCATTAATGCTACACTACAATCCCTCAAATCCTAGTCCCTCACCTCTATTAAAAAACACATTATCCCTACCTAACATCCCAAAACCCCGAATCCAAGATTTTCATTCCCCTTTCCTTCCCTAATTCCCTTGTTTTTATTTCCAAAGTCCCTAATTCCATAATGTTTTCCCTTTCCTAATATTCCTTTGTGCATTTTTTTCCCCTTGGTCATAGCATTTTTAGAGCAAAGAATAGTTTACAGTCAATTGTACACACAGATTATACATCAGCATATATATTCTAGCTATCTTGTTTTCAAAGTCATGTCAGAGACCGAGTCAGTCTATGAGCAGGAGTATGATAGTGATTCTACACTGGAGGAAAATGTGCCACGTAGGTATCACAAAAGTGGAAAAGGTGGTCAGCATGTCAGGGAGGAGCCTACTTCTTTGGCTCAATTGCAGGCTTGCCCACTTGCAATGGATTTTTTTCAGCGTCAATCATGTTTCCAATACTGTGAGATGATCTCACAAACCTAGCATCATCGAGAACTAGTCCGTTTATTTGTTGTACATTTACATGATGG
Organism: Pinus taeda; assembly: GCA_000404065.3. Taxonomy (NCBI): domain Eukaryota; kingdom Viridiplantae; phylum Streptophyta; class Pinopsida; order Pinales; family Pinaceae; genus Pinus; species Pinus taeda. The sequence continues at coordinate 11,723 of APFE031491128.1, read as the reverse complement.
TCATGTAAACCTCGCAGGAGTGAATTTCACCTTGTCACCAGAGACTATTGCCCAGGCCACCGGGATACCAAATATAGGAGAGGAATGGAGCAAATGCCAGTAGTTAGACAGATTCTACTATGAGCCATACATCAAACCCGGGTATATGAGACACTTGAGCACAGTTTTTGCTTTCAGATTCCTGAAGGATGAGTTTGCACCGTTGATGAAACTCATCATTCGATATTTCAGTTGCGAGGGTAGATTCTTGCGTCTCAATGCATACCATGTCCGTTTGTTGATGCATTTCACGAGGGTACGTATGATGAACATTATGTACTTCATGTGTCGCAACATAGAGAGAATGGTGACTTTAGTACAAAGGAAGAGCCCAGCACATCAGAATAAGAGCATATATCATTACGCACTGATCAAAATCATAGTGATACATCAGTTGACACAGTAGGGCATTACTTCGGAGGATTTCATCTCCCGTGACTTCTTCTCAGCGCTACAACCGCCTCCCAAGATAGTTCATGATAAGGGAGTGCCTTCACACCAGCCAGACATTCCTGAGACTGAGCATACAAGTGCTCCTCCATATGTGGCATACCAGCGAGGCCACAAGGCCTTATTTTTCATCTACACGACAAGTACTATCTCCACCCGGGGTGGAAGGGGTCTCGTTGACTTCATCAGCACAGCGAGTATTATCTCCACATCATGTGGAAGGGGTATCGCCTTATTCTTCAGCATAGGTACAGATCTAAGATAGGGGCAAGAGGCCCATGCATGATGAGGGTCCTTCAGGAGGTCGGGACATGGATTTCATTGATGTTGATGTGAGATCTCCTAGCTCGGAGCTAAAGGAGATCATCCGGGAGCAAAGGGCTGAGAATGACTTGCTGGAAAAAAAATTGCAGATGGGTAAGTGGGTGATTAGCTACTTGGAGCAGCACAACAAATAGCTAGAGGATGAAAATACACTTTATGAGCTGCGGAAAATCTGTGAAGATCGAGAATTGGCCCGAAAGGGACCCGGTGATTTGACACCGATTGATCAAGAGTCTGTGTTGATCCATGTGAACACTCATTTGGAGAAAATTTTGGCGAAGGAAAACAGATACAAAGACATGCTTCGTCATATGAAAACTCATTATTTGGCTCGTATGCATGTCTGCAAAGCAAAAATGAAGATCCTAAAGAGGTGATTGAGTAAAGCACTAAAACGGTGAAAAACGCCCGGTCCACTCCAAATTTTGGCCAAGGCTTCATTGGCGGGGCACAATACATGATGGAGGGTCTTCACTCTGAATTTGAGCAAATTCAGAGAAATTTTTGTCGTTTTGAAAATTTTGTCCTAAAAATAGGTTTTTTGGCTCAACGCGTAGCGCGTCGACATGCGTGCTTAAGATTGGGACACTTGCTGGAGGAAAACTTTACATATTTGGGTTTGTCATTATGAATTATACGTGCTTAGCTATTTCCAAAGCATTTCATTAAGTTCTGGGTGACCAAAAGGCTCAAAAACACCATGAAAAACACCTTTCTGCCACCTTTTGCACTAGCAAGAAGTACTTCCGGGAGAATGACATTTTGAGGGGGAAAATGAGATCCAAATTGCAAAATTCCACTTGGGTTGGATAGTAGACATCCAGTGCTTTCCAACCAGATATTGTGAGCTTGATTTGGATGCCGAGAAGTGCCCCAAAAATAGGTTTAAAGGCGCGCGGTGCATAGGGCTCAGGCGCGCGGTGCACAGGGCTTTTTGGCCAAATTTTGATCTTTCAGCTCAGGAAATGCAACCAGTTTGACTATTTTTGACTTGTGATGTGATTTTTCACTCCTCTTGATGTAATTAATGAAACATGATGTTATTTTGACACTAAGTTACTTTTTATAGAAGATTCATTCAATAAAAGGTGAAAATTAAATGAATGAATCAGTTTCGTAGCATATAGGGGTAAGTTGTTTGACTACCTAGATTTTAGTTCATTATTTAGAATTAGTTCAAACAACTCCTAGAATGATGAGATTTACCCCTAGAGGCAAGGAAAGGGGTTACGATGGTCTATATGATGTAATTTCTCAATCATTTTCAAAGGTTGGAGAGGTTGGACTCTTGGGAAAAGCTTGACACTCTATTGTACATATTTTATCTGCATTTTTTGCAAAGGAAAGGCCAGGGTTTTGCAGCACTATTTGGGATTCATGTGGATTTATGTGTTGATGGTGTGCTTCTTTCAGTATTTGTAAGTTTTTTATGTGTATCACTTTCATTCTCTTATCTTCTGCAATTGAACAAATGAACTGTTAAGGTAGAATCCATAATTTGCTATGCTCTGCCTTTAAGTTTGTTTGATTTTCCATGTTTTCATTTGTTTATGGAGAATACTTAAAAGTTTCTTGCTCTCCTTAACTTCTCACCAGTTAGATCTAGTCATTCATTCTATTTAAAAGCATCAAGATAATCGCCTACCTTGCCCCAAGTAGACCTCTGCAAAAATTGTGCCTCATCCCTGCACCCAAAATTGCCTTTCCCTTGAAATTCAAGTAAACTTCAAAAAATCAATTTCAAACTATTTGTACTTCATACCTAGCCTAAAAATAGTTATCATTTTAGTCATCTTGACCTCATTGATTACCTTTTTCGGAGATTGACTCGAAGAGAGCCCTCTCCTGTCCTCGTAGGGCTAGCTATGAGGCTGAGCGTAGTTTGATGTAGCCTTGAGTTTTACCTTATTTCAGCCTAAGGTAGATTTGAGTCTAACATAGTGGTGATCATATTGGGGAAGAACTGGTTTGCTTGTTAGTGTTATTTTATTTATAGCTACAGATAGAGTCTGAAGTCACGCCAGGTAGCCTTCAAACTGCACATTTCTCTGCGAGTGCATAGTAGATAAACGCTGCTTCAGTCGATCTTCGATGTAGCTTGTAATTGTAACACTTAACTTATAAATTGCCCCAGTATGTGTATGAAGTTCAGATCTAATGGTTGATGGTGAACAACGGTCAGAGATTAGAAGGCTGAAAACATTCACCTGACGACTTTATTCACTGAACAATCCAGAAATCGATGCTTCATAGTGACTTCACTGTAGGGAGATTAGTAGCTGTGAGATGTTCAAGATGGACCGAATCATGAGAAGATACGCTCCCATGAGCCGAGATCACATTCCAGGTTTTCCGAATAAGATGCCCAAGGTAGATTGGTCAAGGAATCTACCTACATTTAACAATGATGGTAAGAAAGATGTTGCTTTACATCTGGTTAGATTTCAGATGCATATTCGCAAGTTGAAGGTGGATTTTCCTGAAGATTGCTTAATGAAGATATTCCTGGCCACACTAGAAGGTGAAGCCAAATCTTGGTATGAAAATTTGCTGCTGGCCTGTATTTATTGTTTAAAATATTTTCATGCCGTGTTCATTGAAAGATATCAAGCATCTTATTCATTATTAAATTTAGTTCATGACTGTTGCAAACATGCTTCTACTTTTATTGAAAGCCTTGAGAAATATTACGAAGATGATAATTTCATTGATGATGAGATCATGGAAGCCCTATATGAAAATCCATTTCAACAGCATAAAGACGATCAGGAAAATTTGCAGCAGGATCAAGATCTAAGTACAGTGGAAGATGATGAAGGAGAAGGTTTTATTCCAGATCTGTCCATAGAAGAAGACAACATGCATGAAAGTCAAGTTTCAATTTTAGAATGTGATAAAGTCAACTCAGCCATTTCAAATCTAGATTCAGATCATGATGATGAAGACAACCTTGTTCTGAATCCCATGAAGGAGAGCTCTATTGTTGAGACCATCTGGAATGAAGAAGACAAAGTTATTGACCAAGGCCTTCATGAGGAGGTAATCTGGTCATTTTATGAACAACAAGATGGGATCTTTGTTCAGGTAAGTGAGAAATCTTATTTTGATAACTCAGTGGTAAATGATAATTTGATTGCCATGTCATATAAAGACAATTACTGTTTGAGCAAAAGAAAACAAAAATCATTATCTCCTTTGTCTGAAGATGAAATAGATCAACTCTTGAAAGGTCATGTTACAGCCTAAGCTAAAGCAGGTTTGCATTGCACACATGGTCAAGAAAGTGTTGGTGAAATCTCTTCCTCTTTTGAAAATGATGACGGCCTTGTAGTTAGTTTTATAGATCAGCAAACATATAATATTTTCTTTCACAAAGATGATAAGGCTATCATGTTTGATAATCTTGAATATTGTTTTTTGTTTAAGAATGACTTAGACCATGAAGATGAGGGGTATGAGCTTGAGAGAGACAATATGCCAGGATTTCTCATGGTCAAGGAACCTACAGCTAACACTCAGATGGCAGAAGCACATACTTCTCTGTGCATTCCTATCCCTCGGAAATCAATTGTTCTTTCATAACAGAATGAAGGGAGTACTTGTATTTTTGTTGTTGGATCTCAAGACAAGATAGTGCTTCAGGATTATCAAGATCCCTTCAACATCCTTTTGCAAGCAGTAGAGAAGATAAATGCTGCCTAGTTCGTTATCATAAGCCTTGGTTTCAGTGGTTATTGTGAGTTGCCTACATGTACATCGTTCCGCCCACTCGGGAAAAGTGAGAGCAGAAATTTGGTATGTAGCCATCTATTGGATTGGTTACATTGGAACTCTCATTACACATGTTTGTAAATATTTCATTAGTATGCAGGTGGTTGTCATCATGATTTGAAGCCCTCAAATCTTGATGGACTGCTGCCCTTCAAATAAGCTTTGTAAGTTCTTGTTTTAGTTATGTCAGTCATGAGTCATTTGTGAGTTAGTTTTCTGTCTTGTTGTTAAGTTAGTTTGTGCCGGTTTTCAGTCATGCATTTTAGCTTGAGTATTGACTCCATTGACCAATGGATGAAGGCACTGGTCTTCCCTCCCAAAGATCTGTCGTTCTTGGCATCTCCAAGGAGCTACCATCCCCATTGGAGCCAATGTTAGAGTCGGTCTAGTTATCCCTCCGTCAGAGATCAAAGATCTTTTTTGAATTTCGTGTTTAGGTGTCCCATCAGTTTCGATCCGTTGCATTTCGTTAGGCATGCCATAACTCTGACGGAATGGTTTGTGTCACTCATTCCCCTCATGTTTGGCAATGCTAGTTCAGGTCTATTCATAAAAATCAAGAGGTCAAATTTTTAGGTCATGACAAGTGTTCTCGGTCATTAGGTCTAGCGTTAAGTCAATTTTGTTTTGCAAAGTCTAAGAAGACCAAAAGGCGAGAGGGATGTCCTCGATAGGTGGTTATCTCAATAATTTTTATCATTATACAGATAGATTAGGATTTCTCTTCAAAACTCTGTTTTGAAGATAATTCGTCATCTCATTTTTGTACTAAATTTTCAAAAATTTCAGTTCTTGAATTGTCCAGGCGCAACCTTGGTCTCCTTTGCCAGATCATATCATAGCTATGCCTGTAAATAATTGTCAAAGAAAATCATTATTTGAACCAAATTTAAGCAGGAAAGCAAAAAGTCAGAAGCTTATTAATCCTAAAAAAGTGTCAACGAAAAAACATTACAAAAAGGGTTGTGGACCAAGCAAAAATCAAAAGCGACTCTTTATAAAGATATTTCACTACATTTTCAACTCATCGTACATGCCAAGAGTGAAGAAGATCGTTCTAAGGCTAAATTGTGAGTTTGAGTGGAAGTTAGAGCATTTTCCAGGTGCGCGACGCACTGGGCTAGGTGCGCGACGCATCAAGAGCGCGTGGCGCACTGGCCACAAAGCCACAATGTAAAAATACAAGCGTGCAGTGCATCAGAGGCACGCGGTGCATCAGAGGCGCGCGGTGCACTGGGTTTGGAGCTTGAAACTTGTTTGAAAGAGCATCAAATCACCTCCTCTCTGCACGAATTTGCACGTAGGCTCATATCCATTATCTTGCTTGGCTTTTAAAGGTTAATGTGATTGGTTCATTAAATATTTTCCGTAGAGTTCCAAGTTGGAAATCCCTCCTTTGTCAATGAAAAAATGTTATAGGGTTTGAAAACAAAGTGTAACCAAGGTTGTGATTTTTTCCCCATTTCCCTTTGTTTCCCTTTCCAAAATTCACCATTATTTTTCCCCATTAATTCCCTCATTAATCCTACACTACAATCCCTCAAATCCTAGTCCCTCACCTCTATTAAAAAACACATTATCCCTACCTAACATCGCAAAACCCCAAATCCAAGATTTTCATTCCCCTTTCCTTCCCTAATTCCCTTGTTTTTATTTCCAAAGTCCCTAATTCCGTAATGTTTTCCCTTTCCTAATATTCCCTTGTGCATTTTTTTCCCCTTGGTCACAACATTTTTAGAGCAAAGAACAGTTTACAGTCAATTGTACACACAAATTATACATCAACATATATATTCCATCTCTTTTTTTCAAAGTCATGTCAGAGATCGAGTCAGTCTATGAGTAGGAGTATGATAGTGATTCTACACCGGAGGTATCACAAAAGTGGCAAAGGTGGTCAGCATGTCAGGGAGGAGCCTACTTCTTTGGTTCAATTGCATTCTTTCCCACTTGCAATGGATTATTTTCAGCTCAATCATGTTTCCAATACTGTGAGATGATCTCACAAACCGAGCATCGTCGAGAACTAGTCCGTTTATTTGTTCTACATTTACATGATGGTCATGTAAACCTCGTCGGAGTGAATTTCACCTTGTCACCAAAGTCTATTGCCCAGGCCACCAGGATACCATATATAGGAGAGGAATGGAGCAAACGCCAGCAGTTAGACAGATTCTACTATGAGCCATACATCAAACCCGGGTATATGAGACACTTGAGCACAATTTTTCCTTTCAAATTCCTGAGGGATGAGTTTGCACCGTTGATGAAACTCATCATTCGATATTTCAATTGCGAGGGCAGATTCTTGCGTCTCTATGCTTACCACGTCTGTTTGTTGATGCATTTCACAAGGGTACGTATGATGAACATTCCGTACTTCGTGTGTCGCAACATAGCGAGGGTGGTGACTTTAGTACAAAGGAAGAGCCCAACACATCAACATAAGAGCATATATCATTACGCGCTGATCAAAATCATAGTGATACATCAGTTGACACAGCAGGGCATTACCTGGGATGATTTCATCTCCTGTGACTTCTTCTTAGCGCTACAGCTGCCTCCCGAGATAGTTCATGATGAGGGAGCGCCTTCACACCAGCCAGACATTCCTGAGACTGAGCATACAAGTGATCCTCCATATGTGACATACTAGCGAGGCCACAGGGCCTTATTTTCATCTGCACGATGAGTACTATCTCCACCCAGGGCGTAAGGGGTCTCATTGACTTCATCAGCACAACGAGTATTATCTCCACATCATGTGGAAGGGGTCTCGTCTTCTTATTCAGCGCAGGTACAGATCCAGGATAGGGGCAAGAGGCCCATGCATAATGAGGGTCCTTTAGGAGGTCGGGACATGGATTTCATTGATGTTGATGCGAGCTCTCCTAGCTCGGAGCTAAAGGAGATCATCCGAGAGCAAATGGCTGAGAATGCCTCGCTGCAAAAGAAATTTCAGATGGCTAAGTGGGTGATTAACTACTTGGAGCAGTGCAAAAAATAGCTAGAGGATGAACATACACTTTATGAGGTGCGGAAAATCCGTGAAGATCGAGAATTGGCCTGAAAGAGACCCAGTGATTTGACACCGATTGATCGAGAGTCTATGCTCATCCGTGTGAACATTCATTTGGAGAAATTGTTGGCAAAGGAAAATATAGATAAAGACATGCTTTGTCATATGAAAACTCATTATTGGGCTCGTATGAATGTCTGCAAAGCAAAAATGAAGATCCTAAAGAGCTGATTGAGCAAAGCACTAAAACGGCGAAAAAATCCCGATCCACTCCAAATTTTGGCCGAGGCTTCTTTGGTGGGGCACAATACATGATGGAGGGTCTTCACTCCGAATTTGAGCAAATTTGGAGAACGTTTTGTCATTTTGAAAATTTTGTCCTAAAAACAGGTTTTTTGGCTCAACGCGTAGCGCGTCGACGTGCGTGCTTAAGATTGGGACACTTGCTGGAGGAAAACTCTATATTTTTGGGTTTTTCATGATGAATTATACATGCTCAGCTATTTTCAAAGCATTTCATCAATTTCTGGGTGACCAAAAGGCTCAAAAACACCATGAAAATCACCTTTCTGCCACCTTTTGCACCAGCAGGAAGTACTTCCGGGAGAATGACATTTTGAGGGGGCCAATGAGCTCCAAATTGCAAAATTCCACTTGGGCTGGATAGTCGACATCTAGTGCTTTCCAACCAGCTATTGTGAGCTTGATTTGGATGCCGTAAAGTGCCCCAAAAACAGGTTTAAAGGCGTGCGACGCAGAGGGCTCAGGTGCACGGCGCATGGGGCTTTTTGACCAAATTTTCATCCTTCAGCTCAGGAAATGCAGTCGGTTTGACCAGTTTTGACTTGTGATGTGATTTTTCACTCCTCTTGATGCAATTAATGAAATATGATGTTATTTTGACACATAGTTACTTGTTCTATAAGATTCATTCGCTAAAAGGTGAAAATTAAATGAATGAATCAATTTCCTAGCATATAGGGGTAAGTTGTTTGACTACCTAGATTTCAGTTCCTTGTTTAGAATTAGTTCAAACAGCTCCGAGAATGATGAGATCGACCCATAGAGGCAAGGAAAGGGGTTAGGATGGTCTATATGATGTAATTTCTCAATCATTTTCAGGGGTTGGAGAGGTTGGACTCTTGGGAAAAGCTTGACTCTCTATTGTACATATTTTATCTTCATTTTTGGCAAAGGAAAGACCAGGGTTTTGCAACACTATTTGGGATTCACGTGGCTCTATGTGTTGATGGTGTGCTTCTTTCAGTATTTTTAAGTTGTTTATGTGTATCACTTTCATTCTCTTATCTTCTCCAATTGAACAAATGAAGTGTTAAGGTAGAATCCATAATTTGCTATGCTCTGCCTTTAAGTTTGTTTGATTTTCCATGT
>APFE031491127.1:0-12474 GCA_000404065.3 Pinus taeda | reverse complement strand
GTGTGATTGATTTCTCCATATCAGTTATATGTGTTCTTATTGATGTTTCTCATGTTCGATTAAGCTTTCGCTAAATTGGTTGTAGAAGTAGATCAAGTATTTTTCTTTAGTATATTTCATTATCAGGTGATCTACAGGTGGGAATTTCTACAGGGTTTGGCTTCTGAATTTCTTTTCACAAAAGGAGCAAAGAAATTGAACAATAATATCCTTAAACATGAAGAGAAAACATGGCTTAATTTTTTTTATATAGAACTCAAATCATGTGCAACCCTCTCAGAATTACTCACTGCAAGCCCAATGACTGGAAAATCTGTTTGAAAGAAAGGGATTTTTTGATCTGGTTAAATTCTTTAAAAAGACCATGCATATTTTTTGATGGTGCTTCTAAGTCCAAATATGTAGAGTAGGTGTTGGAGGTTACATAATCAATCATGAGAATGTAATTTCAATCTCCTTCGAGTGGGGACTCGAAATAGAAACAAACAACAAAGTAGAAGCATATGGGTTTCTACTAGGATCCAAAATCCTCAACAGAAAAAATTATACGAACCCAGTCATCATTGGGGATTCCTCAATCCTAATTCTGCAAATGGTTAAGAATTCAAAGCGGAAAAATGCAGATCTTGGTCAAATTATATCCAGAATCCATCACTAACTAAAAAATTCAGGAAATGTTTCCTTCTTTCATGTTCTAAAAGAGAACAATAAGATGGTTGATAAGCACACAAATAATTCCTGTGTTTGACCTCAGGGAGAAGTAAAAATTAATAATTATATATTCTACAAAGTCATCCCCTAATTCTTCCCATTCCTCCCCTATTTCTCTTGTTTATCATGTGATAAGGAAATATCTCCCTCAACTCTCATACTTCCTTTCAATGGTCAACATCATTATCCCTTTGATTTACACAATAGTCAAAGCTCCTATAAAGAAGATATGCATCCCTCATCAATCTCATTCCTATGTCAATTACACTTCTCAATACCATCGTAATCATTTCATCAAAGACTCTTGAGCCTCACATTTGACTCCCCTCTCCTATATCATCCTGCCTTCTCCTTATTTTCCATGTGCTTTCCTCATTCTCTCATCTTCATGACCTTGCATCTCCTTTCCTCTTCCCCTATAGTGCAAAACCTTCCCTTGTTTGTGCTCCTCTTCTCCCTCTACTCCCTACTTCCTTCAGTACGGATCCTTCTGAGTTGTTTCCAAAATCTCAGTCATGCCCACACTGCAAGTCTTATAAGGTCGTTCTGCATCATAATCGATCCATGCACAATCAATGGAGGGACAATTGGAAAACATAAATGGGGTACTTCTTTCATTAGTGCAATGAACACAAAAAGAAATATAATTAGCTCAACAATAGATGCGTGCATCTATAAAACATACTCAACATTATGCAAGAGATGGTCTCCAAAAAACCTAGAGAAAGCTCCAATACTTTGGACTGCGGTAGCAAGAACCAAAAACTCGAGGAGAAGTCAATTAATAAAGAATAAGAGGAATATCAACTCCATGGATCACCGGGATACTCTTTGTATTTTGAGATAAATCAATTCTTTCTCTCGACATTATATTCTCACTCATCTTTAACTATTCTCTGTAAATGCAATATGCTTTTTCAATAGTTTGTAAGAACTTTAAGTTAAATATAGTTGGTAACTTAGGGATTTTTGATGCTAATGTAATAGCTGGAAAATAAGGATCAGGAAATTCTGTTTCTCCACTTTCCTCGATCACTTGAACCTTCATGTACTGGGGAGTTACGCTTCCTTTTATTTTGGAATGAATACAATATACCCAAACTAGTTAAAAAAGGGGGGGGTGATAAAAATCCCCTCTTATAAGGGTAAAGAAAAGTCCCTTGGGTAAGGTTAAGAGGATAGTGTCTTTAAGTAAGGGAAAAACAATTAACAATATTAGAAATTTTTCATCTTTATTTTATTTTCTAATCATGGTGAATTGGAAATTTGTTGAAAAAATTTAGGCGAGACTCAAGATCAAACCTAGTGGTTGTCACTATAACAACGAGAGTATATTCAACAACTCATAAGATAGATACACTGGGAATTTATGACTTGGGAAGAGTTGAGACTCCATGAGGATAGGAGAGCTTACCCTTTAATCCTTATCACAATGAGTCAAAGATGTCCCGCCATGGGATTGGAAACTGGGTGGAGGGTATAACATCCCATTGTGCTAACCACTCCGTCGTCCCACAAGGAGACTAAAAGGTGTTTGATCTTTATAATAGAAATAAAAATTTAATTTTATAGTCGTAATGAAGTAGGAAACCAAAGTAGTGTATGAGATTCCCTTATTTGTAAAAGACGGAACACCTTTTTATGCAGCGATTTGGTTATTAAAGTTTGTGGAGGTGAATATCCTCTAAAATCTCTAAAAGCCAATCATTGACCATAGAACCATTAAGTCTTACACATTGAGTGAAATTGGGTATTTTCATCCTTCTATAAAGCTTTTTTTATAAACGTGAATTCTTTAAAATTGTGATTATAGAGCAATAAAAAAATATCAAAATAAATTCAAACCCCTCATAATCAGAGACTTGTGGTGCAAATGATAATGAATTATTTAGGGTGCAACGTTTTCCACATTGGGTAGTTAATTCCTCCACCCTTTCACCTCATTAATACTTATTTTCACACTTATAAATAACGAGCATCACTTATATTTTTCTTCATATTGGAGAGGTGAGACAATTATTAACATTTAATGCTTTGGGCATCCTCAGTGTTGATTGTAGGCAAACTGTAAGCACTAGATAGACTTGCCATAAATGTAATCATGATTTGAAATCTTACAATGTTCTAGGTAGAATTCACATTCAATCAAAATTTTGAGGTCCTATATCTATCTCAAGGTTACCTAGTGCTTAAGATGTTCCTTTTTTGTATGCTCAATACACCTCCCCCCTTACCGTCACATCAAGAAACATGGGAGAATTTAATTGAAGTATAAGTTCAAATGTGAAAAGTATGCAACATTAATGGAAAATGCAAAAAATTAGTAGGAAGGTGTTGAATGGAGTAGTGGAAGGATGGGATAGGTGCCATAAAGTTCAGTTACATAGAAAAATGCTACCATAGAAAAGGTGGATAGTTCAAGGGGCATACAACAAATACATGGATTTGAATTAGAGAAGAGTAGAAAGTTGGATTAAAAAACAAATCAAATCATAATTAATTTCACATGAAAACAATGAGCATGAAGGCAAGATGGGAAATGAGCACACATAGCAAATTACATAGGAGAGAATAGGGTTTTGAAGCACATAGAGCTTGTGCACAAAAGGCATTGGAAAGAGTTGAATGTAGATTTCAAAGAAGTTTGTGGATCATGTGGAAGTTGTAAAAAGGATCAACCATATTAAGGATATAAAATTGAGATTTAATAAGAAAAATAAAGAAAGAAATAACGGCATAGGGAACACAAGGTGAACAAGTCAACAAAATTGAAGTGACATTGGTAGTCAAGGAGACGAATTGAATATTAGATTTGTAGAATGAAAAGAGTCAATAAATTAAATAGATAAAATATATTGTAAAATAAAAGGAGAAGGAAGAGAAAGAGAGAGAGGGATGGATAGAGAGAGAGAGAGAGATTTAAACCTCTACAACCTATGTTTTTTGCTGCAAAATGCTAAATACCCTTGATTGTCTTATTTGATGGTGTTATTTGGTTTTATGTATATCTTTTTGTGTTTGTCAATTATTTGTCATCAATTTTTTAAAAGAATTATTTGCAAGTAGCTACATAGAGTTAAGAGAGCATAGGTCTAAACAAATGGTTGTGTTGTTTGGTATCAAAGTAAGGTTTGAGCTATTAGAGAATTAAACACTAAGCTAATAGGGCATTCCCAAAGAAACACAAAGATTGTATGTGGAGAAAATGGCGTAGAAAGTAGGAATAATACCAATTAATAGTGAATCAACACCATATAAAGAAGAAGAAAACAAAGAAGAAGTGGAAGAAGCAGATGTCATAAGAAGAGAGAAAAAAAATGGAAAGGAACTAGCCATATCCAATAAGATCTATGATGCATGCAATGTTATCGTAATAGAAAAATGCAACAAGTTACTATGTCTTTAAATATACCAATGTAGATCCATCTCAATTGTAGATTTATTATGCACTAAGAAGGATTGATAAAGAAATTAAGTGCAAATTTCTTTAGATCTTTGTTTGAACTTTATATATATATATATATATATATATATATAGAGAGAGAGAGAGAGGAGCAGAGAGAGAGAGAGAGAGAAGTCCAATTTTAGCTTCAATGATTAAGAAGAGAAGTTCAAATATTACTAGTGATCTATTTACCCCTTTGTGGGCCAACTGGAGTGAGCAAGGTATCAAAAATCTCACTCTTACTTAAGCGCTTGAGGATGTGATAGGATGCTTCCCAACATTTTTTTCAATTGGGCCTGGAGAAGATGTTACCCTCCTAGACCTAGGTTTAAATCTCACTTGTGACATATTATCCCTTTGTGGCTCAATTGGTGTTGGCAAGGTACTCTTTCTTAATTTCTTGAAGGTGAGACACACTAGTCTACACCAACAAGGTTATTGGGTATGTTATCCACAAATGTGTCACATCGTCCCTTGGGTTTTCCTATGAGTTTTTCCTTGGAATTTTTTTATTTTATTTTTATTTTATCCAATAAAAAGATGTAGTATTCTTATTTGAAAGAGTGGAAAGTTAGTGTTATATTTTTTAAGTTCCCTAGGGACACAAGTGTTAGGCAAATTAATTGTCTTTTAATTAAAACCAATTAATTACACACACAAATTATCAACTAGGGCAAGTCATTTATTTCAACGTTATTGTGAAAAGTATATGCATACAACAATAATAGCTAACATTTTTCATTACCAAACTTTCTAAGGTCAAGGCACACATCAAAACTCAATTCATTGCAACTACTCACCCTTGGCATACCAAAATCATCATTGCCACACATCAAACGTCCAATGCACTTTGCACATAGTTCTAAAATGAAAACAATCTTACAGAATAAAATCACTTAATCACTCGAAATCACCCTTGGAGGAGAAAAAATAACACTCTTGGAAAGAATTGCAGAAACCATTCAACTAAAACCTCACCTAATTGAAAAACTAATTGCAATAATCACATCATCAATATGTGCAATCACATTATAATAGATGGACAACAATACATCTAACAAAACCCAGAAAATTGTAGCAACAAAAATAATAAACAACACACACTAAGAAATGGATCAATCTAGGATCTATGTTGTTACACTAGTAATCAAGATAAATATTCTACAAACCAACTGATTAGTACACTACAAGTAAAATACCTTCTAGCAAAGGTTATAACAAAGGTTTTTAGTGTTATAAAATTGGAAAAAATAGTAAAAAAAACACCCACTACAACATCCACTTGTGATAGTGAATTTTTTAGCGGAGGTTATAATGGAATTTCATCACAACTGAAAAAATTTGGGTGGTCGAAGATTTTAGCGGATGTATTTTTTGCGGTGCGCTTCATGGAACAAGTAGCACTAGTGCGTTACATATATAAAAGCATCTGGAAACATACATAAGTAAAAGCACCAAGGTGTTGAATGGAAATAACATTGGTGCCTGAAATGTATGTCACCCTATTGCTTATATATCAAAAAATTCCTCGGGACCTTCTTTTAAGGAATGAGAATGGGGCATGCAAAAAAATATTGTAGTCTCGATGCTTTTTTTTGAAACTCACAGTGCCGATGCATATTGTTTGTGTAAACACACCAATGTATTAGGGATATAAAAGGACCAATGTTGTTAATTTCAATAATTAATGTGCCAAGGTTGGAAATAATATTTTGTACGACTGAGGCGTTATTTCTATGAAAGCACTAGTGTGTTAAGAATTACAATGCACCATGGTGTTAATTGCAAACAACACCAGTGCATGAAGAACTACACGCCCCGATGCTGTCATTTCCGAAAAGGCATTGATCATGCAAAAAAGATGTCATCATGGTGCTTTTATATAACATAACACACCAATGCATTTTTATGTTATGGATGCACCGATTTTTTGTATGAAAATTTCTCTTTTTTTTAGAAACATTGACATGTGACAGTGCAATTATTGTAATTTTTAAAATTTGTTATTCATAATTTTTTTTACATATATCTTATAACAATATTCATATAAATTAAAAATTTTATTAGTGCATTTGTATATGATGTTTGGATTACTTTGTTATATTATCAGATTTTGCATCTCTTCATTATAATATTTAATCATCCATATATTTAATCAGTGGTGTAATGTTTAACAACAACATTGAATAACACAATAGAATAAATTAAAATGTATTTTATTATATATCAATAAGGGGCTCTTTGTCATACAAAATGAGATTGTTATTGGTAACCCCTTATCTTTCAATTGGGACACTATGTCCATTACATTAAACAAAATGTCTGATTTTCATAGACAATTATTTCAAAAAATACAAGTAGCATTGATATCCAAATAGATCATTATTCGTCATTGGAACTGTTGTTAGTGCTCGAGCTACTTCCATGAATTGGGTTATTTGGATGAATGTTTTGTTGATTGCATCGATTGTTTTCATCTTCTTGATCTTGTTCCATCTACAAACATAAAAATAAAGTGCAAAGAGTGTATGTACATTAGTGAGAATAATGAAAATTGAAATAAATAATATACATCAATGTCAATTGAATAACAATGTACCATAGCAAGAATTGACTCATAAACTATGCACATGGTTTCAAAACCAAGTCTCATTCCTTGTTGCAACAAGTCTTCTGTTGGCGTAGTTCCACACTTTGTTTCCTACATGTTTTAGATCACATTATAAATCATATATTTAATATAGATGGTTTTTTTGTTCTTTTAATTATAAACTCAAATAAGTAAAACAACTTACATACAAATTCCACATTTATTTTTTGATATGCCAATATATACCCACAACCCATATTTAACTTAATGTCAATTAATTCTTTTGATGTCTCTTCTTTTTATGTTGGCACCCATTTAAAGACATTCAAGGATGGTTGTTGTAAAACAACTCAAAATATACAAAAAAGAAACCTTGAGTTGTTATAAGGAAATATTAACAATTACTCACAAACTTTGATATCAACCCTTTTCTTCAAGTCGTTCTATTTTAGAATTAAATATTAATTATTATTTAATGCTAAATTATTTTTTATATGTACAAATTCAATCATGGTTACATACATTTGAAGCATGTTGTTGTTGAGATGGCTCCTCTTGTGATGTAATTATGTCCATTTCTTTGACTGTCTCCTTATGCTTTTTTGGACATTCCTACTGGCATGTTTCACATATCAACTAGTTGATCATTTGAGATTTTCATAATCTTCTTGAAAAAAAATAAAAACTATTTCTATATTGATATATGAAAACTAAATATAATAAAATTGATATTAATAAATGAATAGTTTGTAGTAATATATACATATAATTCTAGAAAATAATTTTAATTAGGAATATTGCCTTTTGAATGATTCCTTTTTGTTGTTGTGTGTTTTTGTTATTGCAAGTTTGACGTGTAGTTTAGATATAATTTGTTTCTTGGAATCATTGGATTGATTTTTGTATTGTAAGTGGAAAGTATGTCTATACGTTCGTTCCACTAGATCTCTCATAGTTTTGTAAAAAAAATCCCTGCTTTTATTAACCTCTAGCACCACTCCAGATGAATTAAGGACCAATTCATCGTCATTTACATGTTCTATAATTGTTATTTTCTTAGAACAAGATTGATCTTTTCCTTCGTTCTCCCTATAGAACATTAAACATATATGAATTAATAGATTGTTTGAAACATCTTATCTGATATTCTTAAGTAAATTATTAATGAAGATTCAAAAAGAGAAAACTCATATTGAATAGTATTTTTTCATTCACCTGATTCATACTTCTGCAATTTTTCTATCAGGCTTTTACACTCTTTTGTAATTAGATTAGAAATGATCTTATTGACCTTCTTCAATTTGTGGATTTGCATGACACACACTAACCAATACATATTAGTTAAACTTATATATAGTTTAAACATATTAATTTTGTAAAGAATTTACAAGGACTTTCATTCTCTATTTTTTTCAATGTGTTATCATTGTGTCAATCAATATTTTTGTTACTTGACACCTCCTCATACTTTTTTTTATCAATATACAACCTGTACCATTCAATAAAAAATCCATTAAATACATTTTATACATAAATCAAATAATTCTTAGCCAAAAAGAGTTTTGGTAACGGATGTGTTTATTTGAATAAACGCACTGGTGCGTTTATTCCACTAAATACATTGGATGTTTAATTGTTCGGCATTGTTAGTGAAAAATATTTTTTTTAAATATAATTTTAAATTATGACAGTGCGATTTATAACAATAAACACACCACAATGACTTACTGGTGCTATTTAGTAGAGGCACGTAGATGTGTTATATTACATCAAGAGTAATGATGAACATGCTGGACATAACTGACAGTGTTATAATATATCGATGCGTTGTATTACACAGGGTGCATCGAGACGTTACATTACATAGGGTGCACCATGGAACATATATCTATTTTTTTAAATGGACAAGGTCAATAGGATTTGGATCTTCAATAAGTGATCCCTCTACTTTACATGTCAAACACCCTATATATAATAAGTACACAAACCCATTAAATCTAAAATGAAAATCCCTAATTGTGAAGTGGTAGAGGGAGTTAAATCCTAAGGTAATATTCTGCAGTCACATAAGCAAGAAGAAGCAAGGATTTAAGGTAAGTATTGATTTTTTTTTAATTAAATTTAAATAGGAACAAAGATCGTAAAACTTTTCACTAATAAAAACAATAGTAAAATTTATCTTATACAAGGTTTTTATTTTAATTTTAATTTTAATTTTTTATTTTTCTGAAGTGTGAATAAATCTAATAGAATATATAAAAATATTTAAGAGTTTTTTTTTTTTATATCTAGGTTTTGAATGAATCACCATATCTTTTCAAATTCTGATCCTTCTGTGGTTCCAAAATATTTTGCCGCTCCATAGTGCTACCAATATGTCTCTCTTGCAAATTATCTCTCTTTTATTATTTAAACCCTAACAAAAGTTATAAAAAAAATTATTAGTAAATAAAAAATAAAAATTTAAAAATTTTACTATGCACGGTTTTGAGTGAATCACCATACCTTTCAACTTCTGATCTTTTGAATAGTTTTGCTGCTACATAGTGGTCTTGGAATGTCTCTCTTACAAATCACTCCCTTGAGTTTTTGGGAAAAATAATGAAATAATGAATACATTTTTACTATTTAAAAGACTTTATGAAATTAGACTTCAAAAAATAATTGTTGTTCGTTTTTTAATTTAAAAAAAAAGAAGAAAAAATAGTGTTTTGTATTTTTCACTTTATCCAAACATTGGTGCATTCGATAGTAAAGAGCATCGATGCGTTTATAAGAAAAGCACACTAACATTCTCGAGAGCCAAAATTTTGCGACGCACCGACATGATACAATTTTTTTTTTTCAAAATCTTGAAACAATGCGGTTTGTATTTAAATGCATTAGTGTTGTAATTTTTATAAGAGCACTGAGATGGTAGAATTCATTTTTATTTTCTAAAATCTGGAAACAAGTGTGTACGAGTCTTGTTTTTATTTAAATGCATCGCTGCATTTTTGTACACAAGCACCGATATGATAACATATTTTATATTTCTTAGAATGCCAGAAACTAGTGCTGTTATTATTTGAATGCCTTGATGCTGTTATGATTTAAACACATCAGAGCGATTTGTTCTAACAAGCACACTGGTAGGGTTTAAAAGCATTATGAAATTTTAATTTCACATAAAATGACATATTATTCTCAAAATATCTTTTAGGATGCATCCACATGAATAACAATAGTTCATAGTATACATTTTTTGCTTAAAGTCGCCTTATTCTTGAAAAATGGTTTGAAAACTATATTGAAATTCATACTGTGATTACATGTTTCTCAAAATTAATTTTAGATATGCACACAAAATTTTATTTCTGGTTTTTCTCAAATGCAGGGACCAAATCTCAATAATATCAGATGGTCAATTCTTTAAATTCCAACTCGTTCCATATTGTTGATCAAAGTCATTCATGGAGTTCTCCCTTTCCATCTATGGTAAGTTCAGATTTGATTTATATTTCGATTATTTAATTGAATTTTTTCTTTTTAATCTATGTCAATTTGAATAAAAATGTATCCAAATTTGCAGGATCTTGATTCATAATCGATTTCAGATGCATAAAATATTCCTCCATTTCAAAAATGTGAGAAGCTCTTATGATCCAGGTGGATATTGGTGGCCACCTGCCAAGTCCACCTGGACCCCCACCATTATCTTTCTCAGCATTTTCAGTTTCCTTAATTGCAGCACAACTTACTATTTTTAGCAGTTTTTCGGGTCCTGAACTTCCGGAGCCGTTTTGAGGCCCTAAACGACGTTTTTTGGGAATCCAGGGGAAACACAGGTCCATGGAACATGGACTAGTGTTGCTGTTCCAACAATGATAGTGCTCGAATAGATCTTTCTAATGAGCTATTGTATGCGTCAAACGGAGATCATATGCTAAAGTTACGACCCCGGGAAGTTGATGTACCAACTTACCCCCAAACGGGGCCCACAGTTTGGCGTTTCATCTCCTAGGGTTAGGTTTTGGAATGTTAAGGGTTTTTCATTGTTTCTCAACAATAAATAGGCCTTCAAGCCTCATTGTAAGTCAGTTCAGAGGCATGTAGCCCACACATCTCTTCTCAGAGATAGCTACCATCGCCCTAGCTAGTTTATTTCCATTTCTGATTGTAAGCATATTTCAGTATTTTCCATTAATGAAATGAAGTATTATTTCCGCTGCATATTTGTGTATATGGTTATCTCTGTAATTTGTTGCGTTCCTGTTTAAATCCGGATCATCTTATCAGGAGCAGCACATCGCATGCAATTGGTAGATGAAAATGGACAACCTCTTCACCCTTCTAATTGGAACATGGCATCTTCTAGTTGCAATCCCGAATCAACAATGATAATAATTGTTTGGTATAATGTAATTTCAACAAAACAATTACATTGACGTGCTTACTAATATCATTGATATTGTACTAATGACATTCAATATTTTTTTTAAAATTAGGATTCTAGTGATGATGAGCAACCCACCTACCATCTTTCAGTGCACCCCACTACAAAGTCAACTCAAGATAAGGCTACATTAAGAGTAAGACTCAGAGAGGAAGCATAAAAAGAATGGTTGAATCAACCACCTATTCAATTCCCACTACGTCTAGATTCGCCAATTACGAATGATTATAACAATAGTATTTCTTCTTCACAAGTTGGTAATGGAGGCAATCAAATATAGGTTGATATGGATGATTACCTATGGGATACGACTACCATGGAGGCAATGTTGTTAGATGCATTCTTGATCCAGGTGGATATTAGTGGCCACCTGCCTATTTTACTTGGACCCCCACCATTTATTTTCAGTTTCCTTGATTGTAGTACAATTTACTATTTTTATTAGTTTTTTGGGTCCTAAACTTCTGGAGTCATTTTGAGGGCCTAAAAGACGTTTTTTTGGGAAAACAAAAAGACCGAAAATGTACCAAAAATTTTTATTAGATTGTTTTCGGCCTCCTCTTGGGGATCTTCAAACCGAGGTATTATGATAGTCAAATAGAGATCATATGCCAAAGTTATGACGCCGGGAAGTTGACGTTCCAACTAACCCCAATGGGGTCCACAAGCTTTTGGCGCTTCATCTCCTAGGGTTAGGGTTTTGGATGTTTAGGGTTTCTTATTGCTTCTCAATGATAAAAAGGCCACCGAGTCTCATTGTAGCACAGTTCAGTGGCATGTAGCCACCACATCTCTTCTCAGAGATAAGCTACCGTCGTCCATGTTAGTTTATTTGCATTCTGGTTGTAAGCGTCTTTTAGTTCTCTGATATTAATGAAATCAAGATTTATTTCTGCTGCATCTCTGTGTTTATGTTTATATATGTATTGATCTAGGTGGATGTTGGTGGCCACCCACCTCTCCCATTTGGATCCCTGCAACTGTCTCTTTTAGTTTTTCAGTTTCCGTCATTGTAGCACAATTTACTATTTTTAGCAGTTTTTCCGGGTCCTGAACTTCCGGAGCCGTTTTGAGGCCCTAAACGATGTTTTTTGGGAAATATGGGGGAAACATGGGTCCATGGACTGATGTTGCCCTTCCCAAAGTGGTATTTCTCGGATAGATATTTCTAACGAGCTATCATACGCATCAAACGGAGATCGTATGCAAAATTTACAACCCCGGGAAATTGATGTACCAATTTACCCAAAACAGGGCCCACAATTTGGCATTTCATCTTCTAGGGTTAGGTTT
>APFE031491112.1:0-10531 GCA_000404065.3 Pinus taeda | reverse complement strand
AATAAACACTTAAAAAAAAGTAAGAAAATGCTTGTTAAAATGTTATAAAATACTTTGGGTTTACAGTTTAGGGTTGAGAGTATAGGGTTTTGGGTTTAAAATGTTATAAAATTCTTATGGTTTAGGATTTAGGACTTATAACATTTTAGTAAATTCTTTTAATAAAGAATTCAAAAAAGTTACAAAAATCTTGTTAAAATGTCATTCAATGCTTAGCGTTTAGCTTTGGGGTTTCGGGTTTAGGGTTTAGGGTTTAGATTTTGGGGTTTAGGGTTTATGTTTTTGTGTTTAGGGTTTAGGGTTTTGTGTTTATGGTTTAGGGTTTATAACACTTTAGTAAAATCGTTTAATAAAAACATAAATAAAAGCTACAAAATTATTTTAAAATGTTATAAAATTCTTAAGGTTTATGGTTTAGGGTTTAGGACTTGGGGTTTAGGATTTAGGGTTTATAACATTTTAGTAAATGATTTTAATCAGGACTTCAAAAAGATTTACAAAAATATTGTTAAAATGTCATTGAATGTTTAAGGTTTAGGTTTGGGGTTTGGGGTTTACAGTTTACATTTTGAGGTTTAGGGTTTATGTTTTTGTGTTTAGGGTTGAGGGTTTTGTGTTTATGGTTTAGGGTTTATAAAACTTTAGTAAATTATTTTAATAAACACTTAAATAAAAGTCACAAAGTTCTTGTTAGACTGTTATAAAATTCTTAGGGTTTATGGTTTAGGGTTTAGGGCTTGGGGTTTAGGGTTTAGAGTGTAGGTTTCGAGGTTTATGTTTTAGGGTGTATGGTTTAGGGTTTATAACAATTTAGTAAGTTCTTTTAATAAAGACTTAAATAAAAGTTACAAAAATCTTTTTAATATGTTATAAAATGCTTAGAGTTTAGGGTTTATGGTTATAACACTTTATTAAATGATTTTAATAAACAATTAAAAAAGCTACAAAAAGGTATTTTAAAATTCTTAGTGTTTACAGATAGGGTTTATGGTTTAGGGTTTGGGATGTATATCATTTTGATAAATTCTTTTAATAAGAACATAAAAAAAACTTACAAAACACTTGTTAAAATGTTATAAAATGCTTAGACTTTAGTGTTTAGGGTTTAGAATTCTATAAAATTCTCATGGTTTAGGGTTTAGGGTTTAGGGTTTATAGCACTTTAGTAAATGATTTTAATAAACACTTAAAAAAAAGGAACAAAACACTTGCTAAACTGATATAAAATACTTAGGGTTTAGAGTTTTGGCTTTAGGGTTTATGGCTTTGGATTTAAAATGTTATAAAATTATTACAATTTAGTATTTAGGATTTATGATTTAAGGTTTAGGGTTTAGCATTTAGGGTTTAGGCTTTTCAGTTTATGGTTTATAATTTAGGGTTTAGCTTTTATGGTTTATGGTTTATAACACCTTAGTAAATTATTTCGATGAAAACTTAAGTAAAAGTTACAAAAGTCTTTTTGGAATGCTATAAAATGTTTAGGCTTTAGGTTTTATAAGACATTAGTAAATTCTTATAATAAACACTTAAACAAAAGTAAAAAATCAATTTTTAAAATGTTATGAATTGCTGAGGGTTTAGGTTTAAGAGTCTAGGGTTTATAAGACTTTATTAAATCATCTTAATAAACACTTAAATAAAAGTTATACTTTTTTTTAAGATGTTATAAAATGCATAGAGTTTAGGGTTTGGGGTTTATGGTTTGGGGTTTGGTGTTTATATTTTAGGGTTTAGGGTTTATAACACTTTAGTAAATGATTTTAATAAACTCTTAAATAGAATTTACAATATGTTTTTTAAAATGTTATAAAATTATTCGAGTTTAGCATTTAGGTTTTAGGGTTTGGGGTATAGGGTTTAGAGTTAAGGGTTTAGGGTATAGGATTTCAGGTTTAGAGTTTCAGGTTTAGGGTTTGTTGTTTAAAGTTTAGGGTTGAGGTTTTATAACACTTTAGTAAATTATTTTAATAAACACTTAAATAAAAATTAAAAAATACTTCTTAAATTGTAATAAAATGCTTAGGGTTTAGGGTTTAATGTTCACGGTTTGGGGTTTAGGCTTTAAGGTTTAGGACTTAGGGTTTATGATTTATGGTTTGTGGTTTGGGGTTTAGAGGCTAGGGTTTAGGTTTTATAAGACTTTATTAAATTTTCTTAATAAGCACTTAAATAAAAGTTCCAAAATAATTTTTAAAATGCTATAAAATGATAGGGTTTAGGGTTTATGGTTTGGGATGTAGGGTTTATGGTTTAATTTTTAGGGTCTACAACATTTTGGTAAATGATTTTAATAAACACTTAAATAAAAGTTACCAAACAATTTTTAAAATGTTATAAAATTGTTAGGGTTTAGGGTTTACAGTTTGGAGTTTGGGGTTTAGAGATTAGGGTTTTGTGTTTATGGTTTATTGTTTATAACGCTTCAGTAGATTATTTTAATAAACACTTAAATACAAGTTACAAAATTCTTCTTAAACTATTATCAAATTCTTAGGGTTTATGGTTTAGGGTTTAGGGCTTGGGGTTTAGTGTTAGGCCCATATACTACTAGAGTAACACCTTAGTGTTATTAGTACAACCTCCTTATGATATTGATGTACCCATGTAGTGCTTATATTGTTACTATTGTGACCCATAAAAGCCCACTATTGTTATTATTGTGCCCTTATAGTATTATTGTTATGTCGGCTCTCATTATATTATGACCCCTTAGACTCCTATATATAGAAAGGAGGTCTTTTCATTTGTATCATCCAAGAGTTGTTCATTTATGTAGTGTAAAGAAGGTTTCCCCCTAGAAGAGGTTGAATTCTAAGGTGTTGATCTATATTTTCTATTTTTTTCAGCTGGTTTGATAACATTCGGTATCACAGCTTTGGATTCTAGGGTTTCACCGCTCCAAATAGATCATCGTGGCATTTTCACTATAAATTTTTTTCTTCAACGTTTCAAAAGCACAAAAAAAACCCATTTGAGAAGAAATCACACCGAACCTCATGTCCAAATTTCAAAGCTTTTTGCACTATATTTGAGGAGATATGATATGAGGAAGTTGGTATTTTTGCAGACTCCTGAATTACATTCCAAATAGGTGACCTGGGGAAAATCATCATAACTTTCTGTCTGGGCATCAGATTGAAATTTTTTAAGAAGGTACAGAAAGAGGAAAAATTGTAGTTTCTTGTATATATTTTTCGGGGCCAAAGGTCGAAACAGTGAGACGTGACACTTCATAAAAGTTAGCTTTTCTAGAGAGGTCTATAATCGGTTCATCTTGGGAGATTCTGCATAACTCTTCCTTGGAGAATCTAAATTCGATCAGACTGTTGGCATTGGAAAGGGGACACAGAAGGCTACTGCAAGTCGCAATTTTAGAATTGGAAGAGCTGAAATTATAGAGTTATATTCATTTCAAGATCGAGCTCGTAATATCAAGAAAAGTTGATATGATGAAATTTGATGGCAAGAAACCGGTAAATTGGATACTTCAGATGGAGCAATATTTCAATCTACATGGTGTACCACTGTTATGAAAGGTATGTATTTCATATTTATATTTAGAACTAGATCAATTTTTATGGTATAAAGGGCTTTGTTCTTGTAAACAACTTGTTACGTGGTTAATTATCATGGAGGAAATGATAGCACATTATGAGGATACAAAGAGCAAAACCTTCTTTAGAGAAACACCCCAATAATTGGAAAGAATAAAAGGGCTTTGTGACATAGTGGAAAGTAAAATTATGGCAACAAGGAATTATACCCCTCACAACTGTAATGACGGAAGTGTTGTTTCTCCTAGCCTCCCACAACTTACAAGGGTTACACCACAACAATTGGATGAAAAAAGAGAAAAAGGGTTTTCTTACAATTGTGATAGAAAATGCACTAAAGGTCATAAGTGTGTTGAGAAGAAAATATTTTACATAGAATATGAAGAGGAGGAAGAAAAGGATCAAGAAACATAGAAGGACATATCAAGAAGGAAAAGGTGCAAGAAGTGAAATATCACATCGATAAAGAAGAAATGAATCCAACCATATCTTGTAATTCATTGGTCGAAATTGCCACTACTAGAACTATCAAGATAGAAGGACGTATAATGAAGAAAAATGTTCAAGATGTGAAATATCACATCGAGCATCAAGAAATGAATCCAACCATATCTTGTAATTCATTGGTCGAAATTGCCACTACTAGAACTATCAAGATAGAAGGACGTATAATGAAGAAAAATGTTCAAGATGTGAAATATCACATCGAGCATCAAGAAATGAATCCAACCATATCTTGTAAAGGATTGGAAGAAATTACCACTCCTCAAACTCTAAATATAGAAGAACATATTAAGAAGAAAAAGGTTCAAGCAGTGAAAGATCACATCGAGCATCAACAACAAGTTCTCCAACATTTAAAGGATCACACCATTTTGATTCAAAATCGAATGAAATAATAGGTAGATCAACATCATAGTGAAAAATGTTTTGATGTATGTGATTGGGTATTTTTACTACTACATCTCAAGCAAGCTATTTATGAGAAGGAAATGTTGGCAATACTACATGCACTTAAAAAATGGCGACCTTACCGAATGGGAAGACACTTGAAGGTAGAAATGGATCATGATAGCCTTAATTACTTTTTAGAACAACCATTATCTTTAGAAGAACAAAAAAAAATGTGTCACAAATATGTGGGGTTATGACTTTTACATCATCTATACAAAAAGGTAGAAAACTTTTGTTGCAGATGCACTCTCAAGAAAGGACGACGATGTGGAAGCATTGTTTTGTGCTATTTCTATTATCCAACCAGATTTGATAAATGAAGCAATGGATGAATGGAAGAAGGATGAAGAAGTATGGCCACTTATTCAAAAGTTGCAAAATATCCCAATTCAAACAATATTGCCAGAAATTGAAGAGGAAGGAAAAAACATATTGAACTTGGAGAAGTCATAGAAATAAGAACTCGATAATTACGGAATCAATCAATTTCAAAGTATTTCAACAAGTGGAAGAACTTACCTACTGAAAATTCCACTCGGGAGGACAAGAATTTTATACAGAAGCATCAATAACTTCTCAAGCGTTGAGGACAACACTTTTTAAAGGAGAGGGGCATGTTAGGCCCCTATACTACTAGAGTAACCCCTTATTGCTATTAGTACAACCTCCTCCACCAAGTCGGTCTCAAAGAAGGACAAATTAGCCTAACAGAGGGGAAGAAACTCCTATATAAAGGCAACAACTCAAACTCACTCATCAAGTTCGATATGCAACTTATGGGGCCAAAAAAAGTGTGAAATTCAAGGAAGAAGAGGAAAGGGCTAGCGAAGGAGAAGGATGTCTCTATCAAGCACAAGAAGTCGAAATTCTCCCTCTCTCTCACGTGTGAAGCTGCTAGGCTGCTAGAGGGTCGAAATTGTAGTATTGAAGCTGGGCCAAAATTTTGTGTTGTTGGGGGCCGAAATCTCTGGGTTGTTGTTGGGCTAAAGTTGTTGGACAAGAAGACACAGCTAAAGATTTTTGAATTTAATTGGAAGGCTAACTTGGTGGAAGAGGAAGGTCTATTGGTCTTAGGTCATGGTCTATCTCATTTTGAATCTACCGATGGAATAGATTTTAACTGGGTTTTCCCCTATAGTAAGGTTTCAGCCCTGGCAGAGTGCCTACATCTTGTGTACTTTATCTTCGTGTTTTTCTTTTGGTAATTTCTTGATGAAACTAATATAAAAGAAGAACATAATAAAGATTATAAGAACTCAAAGATATCACAAGTAATTACTAATTATCAAGAAGAGAAAAGTTTTTTGCCTTTCCGATTTTCTAACAACAATGAGGGAGAAGAACAACATTCCAAGAAGAAGAGAAATATGACCAAGATCAAATGCTATATTTTTTATAAGAATGGCCATTTTTCTTCTCAGTGTCCACATATGAAGAAAGGCAAAGGGAAGTCATAGAAAGTTGTAGGAACAATAGAGAAACGGTTGAGCAAACTTGCTTCCATGTTCGAGAGTGACTTTTTCACGCATCTCCTACCTTTCTACCAACGTTATTGCTAGAAGCCCCTGGTACTTGGACAGTGGTGCCTACCACCTCAAAGGCTAGACAAATATTTAGTAGACTTGCATAGAACGACTCAGAGACATATTGAGCTTGGCAATGATGCCAAGTATGTAGTGAGGGGGCAAGGGGTACTTTAGTTCCAGCTTGAGTTAGGAGGGTCCTTTCATGCGCAGGAGGCACTCTATCCACTTGACCTAAATAACCTTTTGTCCATCCCAAGTAGTGCCCATATTGTTACTAAAATGCCCCATAGAAGCCCACTATTGTTATTATTATTCCCTTACATTATTATTGTTATGTCGGCTCTGATTATATTCTGACCCCTTAGACTCCTCTATATAGAAAGAAGGTCTTTTCATTTGTATCATCCAAGAGTTGTTCATTTATTTAATGTAAAGGATGTTGACTCCTCGAAGAGACTAAATTCTAAGGCGTTGATCTATCATTTCTATTTTTTTTAGCTGGTTTCATAACATTTAGGATTTAGTTTATAGGTTTTAGGCTTTATTCTTTAGGGTTTAGGGTTTAGGGTTTATAAAAATTTATTAAGTGCTTTTAAGGAACACTTGAAAAAGGTTACAAAACACTTTTTAAAATGTTATTAAATGATTATGGTTTAGAGTTTAGGGTTTGGGGATTAGGGTTTAGGGTTTAGGGTTTAGGTTTTATAACACCTTAGTAAATTTTTTTAATAAACACTAAAATAAAATTTACAGAATTATTTTTAATAGATCATATAATGCCTAGGTTTTAGGGTTTAGGGTTTGAGGTTTGGGGATTAGGCTTTAGCATTTAGCTTTTAGGGTTTAGGGTTTATAACACTTTAGTAATTCATTTTAATAAACACTTAAATAAAAGTAACAAAACTCTGGTTAAAATGTTATAAAATTATTTGGGTTTAGGGTTTAGGGCTATAACACTTTATTAAATGCTTTTAATAAACATTTAAAAAAGTTACAAAATTGTATTTTAAAACGTTATAAAATTCTTAGTGTTTAGGTATAGGTTTTATTGTTTGGGTTTTGGATTTATAGCACTTCGATAAGTTATTTTAATAAGAACATAAAAAAAGTTAAAAAAACACTTGTTAAGATGTTATAAAATGCTTAGGATTTACGGTTTAGGATTTAAAATTCTATAAATTCTCATTGTTTAGGGTTTAGGGTTTATAACACTTTAGTAAATGATTTTAATAAAAACTTAAAAAAAGTAAGAAAACGCTTGTTAAAATGTTATAAAATACTTAGGGTTTAGAGTTTAGGCTTTATGGTCTAGGGTTTTGGGTTTAAACTCTTATAAAATTCTTACGGTTTAGGATTTAGGGTTTATAAAATTTTAGTAAATGCTTTTGATAAACACTTGAAAAAAGTTACAAAAAACTTGTTAAAATGTCACTGAATGTTTAGGGTTTAGGTTTGGGGTTTGGGGTTTAGGATTTAGGTTTTACGTTTTGAGGTTTAGGGTTTATGTTTTTGTGTTTAGGGTTTACGGTTTTGTTTTTATGGTTTAGGGTTTATAAAACTTTAGTATATTCTTTTAATAAACACTTAGATTAAAGTTACAAAATTCTTCGTAAACTATCATAAAATTCTTAGGATTTATGGTTTAGGGTTTAGGACCTCCAGTTTAGGGTTTAGAGTTTAGGTTTTGGGGTTTAGGTTTTAAAGTGTATGATTTAAGGTTTATAACAATTTATTAAATTCGTTTAATAAACACTGAAATAAAAGTTACAAAACAAGTTTAAAAATGTTAAAAAATGATTTGGGTTTAGGGTTTAGTTTATAGTGTTTAGGGTTTAGGGTTTATAACACCTTAGTAAATTCTTTTAATGAACACATAAATAAAAGTTACAAAATTATTTTTAATAGATCAGAAAATTTTTAGGTTTTAGGGTTTAGGGTTTAGTGTTTAAGGTTTAGGGTTTAGGGTATAAAAAAGTAAACAAAAATTACGGAACTCTGTCAAAATGTTATAAAATCCTTAGGGTTGAGGGTTTAGGGTGATAACACTTTATTAAATGCTTTTAATAAAAAATTTAAAAAGTTACAAAAATTTATTTTAAAATGTTATAAAATTCTTAGTGTTTAGGGATAGGCTTTATGGTTTAGGGTTTGGTATTTATAACACTTTGATAAATTCTTTTAATAAGAACATAAAAAAATGTTACAAAACACTTGTTGAAATGTTATAAAATGCTTAGGATTTAGGGTTTAGGATTTAGAATTCTATAAAATTCGCATGGTTTAAGGTTTATAACACTTTAGTAAATGATTTTAATAAACACTTAAAAAAAAAGTAATAAAACTTTTCCTAATGTTATAAAATAATTAGGGTTTAAAGTTTAGTCTTTAGGGTTTAAAATGTTATAAAATGCTTATGGTTTATAAAGTTTTAGTAAATGCTTTTAATAAAGACTTGAAAAAAGTTACAAAAAGGTTTTTGAAATGTCACTGAATGCTTAGGGTTTAAAATGTTATAAAATGCTTAAAATTTAGGGTTTAGGTTTCAAAAGACCTTAGTAAATTATTTTGATAAAAACTTAAGTAAATTTTACAAAAGTATTTTTAGAATGCTATAAAATGCTTAGGATTTAGGCTTTGTAAGACTTTAGTAAATTATTATTACAAACACTTAAATAAAAGTTAAAAAACACTTTTTAAAATGTTATAAATTGCTTACGGTTTATGGTTAAGAGTCTAGGGTTTATGAGACTTTAGTAAATCCTCTTAATAAACACTAGAATAAAAGTTATAATTTTTTAGGATGTTATAAAATTCTTAGGGTTTAGGATTTAGGGTTTATGGTTTGGGGTTCGGTGTTTAGAGTTTAGGGTTTAGAGTTTATAACACTTTAGTAAATTATTTTAATAAACACATAAATAGAAGTTACAATATGATTTTTAGAATGTTATAAAATTATTAGGGTTTAACGTTTTGGGTTTAGGGTTTAGAGTTTAGGGTTTCAAGTTTAGAGTTTAGGGTTTAGGGTCTAGGGTCTGTGGTTTACAGTTTAGAGTCGAGGGTTTATAACACTTAAGTAAATTCTTTTTATGAACACTTAAATAAAATTTCAAAATGATTTTTAAAATGTTATAAAATGTTGAGGGTTCAATGTTTAACATTTAGAGTTTGTGGTTTAGGGTTTAGGTTTTAGGGTTTATGATTTACGGTATAGGATTTGGGTTTTGATGCTAGGGTTTAGGAGTTATAAGACTTTATCAAATTGTTTTCAAAAACACTTAAATAAAAGTTTCAAAACACTTTTTGCAATATTATAAAATGATTAGGGTTTAGGGTTTAGGGTTTAGGGTTTGGGATTTAGGGTTTAGGGTTTCGGGTTTAGAATTTATGTTTAGATTTTAGTGTCTAGGGTCTACAAAATTTTGGTAAGTGCTTCTAATAAACACTTAAATAAAAGTTACAAAACAATTTTTAAAATTCTATAAAATGGTTAGGGTTTGCGATTTACGGTTTAGGGTGTAAGGTTTGGGGTTTGGGGTTTGGGATGTAGGGTTGAGGGTTTAGGTTTTGGGGTTTAGGTTTTATGATTTTGTGTTTAGGTTTTAGGGTTTTCTGTTTATGGTTTGCGGTTTATAACACTTTAGTAAATTCCTTTAATAAACACTTAACTAAAAGTTACAAAATTATTCTTAAATTGTTATAAAATTCTTTGGGTTTATGGTTTAGGTTTAGCGCTTGGGTTTGAGGGTTTAAATTTTGGGCTTTAGGTTTTAGCGTATATGGTGTAATTTTTTTAACAATTTAGTAAATTCTTTTAATAAAAACTTAAATAAAAGTTACAAAATGCTTTTAAAAATGCTATAAAATGCCTACGGTTTAGGGTTTAGTTTATAGGGTTTAGGATTTAGGTTTTTGGGTTTAGAGTTTAGGGTTTAGGGTTCATGAAACTTGATTAAGTGCTTTTAGTACACACATAAAAAATGTTACAAGCCACATTTTAAAGGGTTACTAATTTATTAGGGTGTAGGGTTTAGGGTTTACAGTTTAGGTTTTATAACACCT
This sequence comes from Pinus taeda, assembly GCA_000404065.3. Taxonomy (NCBI): domain Eukaryota; kingdom Viridiplantae; phylum Streptophyta; class Pinopsida; order Pinales; family Pinaceae; genus Pinus; species Pinus taeda. The sequence goes on along the minus strand of APFE031491112.1, from coordinate 435 downwards.
TAGTAAATTCTTTTAATAAACACTTAAATAAATGTTACAAAAAAAAATTTTATAAGTCCTAAAATGCCTTGGTTTTAAGGTTTAGGGTTTGGGGTTTGGTGTTTAGGGTTTAGGGTTTAGGGTTTAGGGTTATAACCCTTTATTAAATGATTTTAATAAACACTTAAAAATGTTACAAAAATGTATTTTAAAATGTTGTTAAATTCTTAGTGTTTAGGGATAGGGTTTATGGCTTATGGTTTGTGATTTATAACACTTTGGTAAATTCTTTTACTAAGAACATAAAAAAAGTTTAGAAAACACTTGTTAAAATGTTATAAAATGCTTAGGCTTTAGCATTTAGGATTTAAAATTCTAGTTTGGAGTTAGGGTTTATAACTCTTTAGTAAATTCTTTTAATAAACACTAAAAAAAAGTAAGAAAATGTTTGTTAAA
>APFE031491109.1:0-13513 GCA_000404065.3 Pinus taeda | reverse complement strand
GCCAAAAATGCATTTTTACATTTCCAAAGACTTAGCCATTTCCTTTGCCAATTTCCTTAGCTATATTAAGTGAAATTAACACCCACCCTAGGATGTCTTGGCCAACATTCAACTTGGAATAAATGTCCCATCAATCGTGGTTATTATTTTACCTTTATTAACTTTTATTACATAATTTTCACCACGGTTGTTACAATGTTAGTGCTTCTCTAAGTATGTGTTGACCCTTTGATGATGGGTAATTGGGCTATCCTTGTGTTGGCCCCTTCCTTTGCAACATATTTTAGCCACATGTGAGGTCCTTCCTCTGTGGCATGTCAGTGAAAAAAAATCTAATAATGCATGCTACTTTGTCTGTGTAGCCCCCAACAACATTTTTCTGAAACAATATGAAAATAGGCCTTTGTGGCTCTGAGCTCGTCCTTGAATTTATAAAATGGATTCTGTGACTTGCCCTCTACTCATTGAAATATAGACATCATATTTTGTTCCACATATCATTTCTTGTGACAAAAGTTATGTTCCACATGATAATGATATTTTTACAAACATTAGCCCTTGTAACAACAAGAACAAAAACAATTGTATCCTACAATGTAACTTAACGTAGTCTCCCACTACAAAAAGTCATTTTTTCTTTTCTGCAATTATGTTTCTATCTATGATTCTAGAATTATTTAAACTTATTTATTAAACTTTGAGCTTAGAAATATTTATTCACCATTAAATAATCAAATAAAAAAAACATATTCAATATTAGTATGCACTTATCTTATTGTTCTATCAAATTATATGTTCTTGTATCACTTGAGTGTTTGCAGTCCCTTGGTCAGTATTAATCCATTGTGATCCCAAGGCCCTTTACCTACTTTCTTCTCTTCTTCTCCTTACTGAGTCTCTCTTTCCATATTATATTGTTGTCTCTCTCACATAAACCCCTCAAAATTTTTTCCATAGTTAATTTTGGAGCCTACATGAATTGTCATTTAAAGCATATTGTGTCCTCTTGTCATTTGTTCATTTTTTTTCTAAGTGTCAACTATCCTTGCAACATTCTTAATTATCACTTTTCCTTCTAGGTCAAAGTTTCCTAAGTGTCATCTTCTCTTTGGAAGCACCTACGTCATCTTTCTAAATATAGGAAAAGAGCTAGCTTTCTTTGACTTAGTGATTATATTCCTTCACTTGACATGCATATCAAACGAAGGCATAAAAGCACAAATTTTCTCCTTGTTATCACCAAAAATTGATCATCTAGCCATAATTTACTAGATGGATCGAAGTACACTATGTATGGCCAATTTTACGATAGTAAAATTGCTTTCACTATGAGAAATTACTTAATAAACCACATTTGTTAAGTCATTTATAATTAAACCCATGAAGAATAATTAAATAAATCACTATTTATTTAATTATCTTCTAGGAATAATTAATTAAACCATTGTTTAACTAATATTTCTTGTCATATTTGACCGACTTATGAGAAATAAATAGATAAATAATTAATTATCTTATTTTTCTCTAGGAATAATTAATTAATCACTAATTAGTTGTTATTCCTTATCAAGTTTGACTAAATCCCCTAGGAATACTTAAATAAATCATTATTTTTTATTATTATTCCTTAACCATATTCCTTGAGATGACAAGTAAATAATTTATTTATTTATTATTTATAAATAAAAGTTTAAATACTTTTTCCCTCTAACCAAATAAAATAAAATATTCCAAATGGTTAATTCTAGCATTTGGTTAATAATATTTTATTATTTCCCATTATTCAAGAATAAACTAATATTTTGCTATAAATAGAAGGGTTTACATTCATTCTTCACTTTTGATTATTTTCTTTGTTGCACTCACTGTTGTAGCTCTGATTATTATCATTGTCACACACCATCTTCTTTTTCATTTGAGTTCTCATTGAGCTCAAACGTTTTTTATTTGCTGGGTTTTACACATTATAAAGGAGAGAGACTCCACAAAAACTAAAGACATTGAGGATAGCCAAGAACCCATCCCATAGAGGGGGACTGGTAACATTATTTGTTCCCTTCACAGGTATCGTTTAATAAAATATATTCTTTACATCTCTGGTTTCCATTGGATTATTGGAGTTACTTGCACTTATTCCATTTTGTTGTTTAACAAGTTATGTTGAATAAATCAGGACTTTGACAAGTTTTATTTCTATCATCTACTGCAGATCCACATTGTTTAACAACCATTTTTATTGTTTGGGTTGTTTATCATCCACAACCTAAAGTGATTTTTTTGTACACCTTCGATAAGAATACTTATTAACAAATTGGCGAATCCACTAGGGAATTCATTACACATTTGTCGAGTAACAAATTGGTGAATCCACTGTGTTTTTAATTCTGATCCAAAAACCTGGGTGACCTTCAATTTTCAGCTTAGGGTTTTTCTTTTTCACTCTCTTAATGTTGTTTACTAGCATTCTAACCCTAGATTAGTCAATTTCTTACTTCTACAAGTTTTCTGGTTATTTCCACAGGTCATAAGAACCAGCCACGATAGAGACAAGAATTTTTTCTAAAAATTGATGCTCGAGAACTGAGAAGAAAAGATCACACTTTCTTTCCCCAAGCCTGTGATCTGGAGGTCTAGAGCACACTTTCTGGCCCAAAAAGTGTGATATCCCCCTAAACAGGTCAGTACCTCCGATTTTAGGGTTTTTGGGATTTTTTCTGATCTTTTTTGGGTTTTGTTGAGAGCAGTCTGCTGGGTTTATTAATCACTGTCTTAGCCCTCTTAGGTCTTGATCTACTTTGTTTCACTCGTCGAAGTGGAATTTAGCTCCTTAGGGCTTCTAGCATGCTTCCAACTTTATAGGAGGAGTTTAGTTGAGTAAGAAGTTTGAGATTTTAGCAGAGCTTTTAGCCATATTTTCCATATTTGTACCTTCCTTTTTCAAATCTTGAAAGATAGCTTGTTTCCATCCAAAGTTTCCTTTTGAACCTTTTTTTGCCATTTTCCTTAGGGTACCATTGTTTTCCCTGGGTTTCACACCAATCTCCCTATATTTTGTAGCAATTTTTCTCACTGGTTTTTTGTTGTGGTTGCACCACTTTCTAGTAGCATAGTGTCATTTGATCCTAGTCACACCGATGTTTAGATCTCTTGGCCTTCTTTTTTGTCTTCAGTTGATTTCTCCAACAACAAGCACAGTGTTTGAAAACCTAGTTTGGGTGGGGTTTTAGATAGCTGATTTACTGTTCAATTTCTGTTTTTAATTTTAGTTTATTTCAACAATCATTTTCTTTTTTCAAACACGATCCGGGCTTAATTAATAAACACACTTGCATACAAAAGAACATCTTAAGTGAAGGGCACTTAGTTTACACCTCTAATCCAAGACTTAACTTAATTAATTTATCTCCCCACACACATACATAGACTTTTTGTTTATCTCCCTTCACCATTTCTGTGTCACTTGTGTCTTACCACCATTGTGCCACCAAGGTGTTTGTCATGGAGACTCTTAGGCCTTCATCCCCAGTTTCATCTTGGACATTTCCTCCTCCCCGTAGGGTTCTAGTTAATTGTTCTCTGAGTCCCCATACCAACTCTTCTTTGGTACATCTAATTCTTCATTCGATTTCAAGCCTCCCTCATCGCATATCATCATCATGTCAGGACCCACTGTAGGTGTAGGAAACCAACCTGGTGTTGGCCCCAGTTCTACCCTGGTAGTCACATCTAGCGCGACCATTTAAGGAACTGTTAAGCCTCCCATATTTTAGCCAGTTGATTAATGACCCTATACACCACAATGCTAGTTGGCCAGCTATGCCGACAAAGATTCCCTTTGACATTCCCAAGTTTGAGGGTAATTCTAGGGAGGACCCCACCAATCATGTATGCTCCTTCCATATGTGGTGTTCATCCAATTCCATCACTGATGATTTCATTCATCTTCAATTATTCCAATACATGCTCACTATAGATGTTACCAAGTGGTATGTTGACTAACCTACCACCTCTCATTCCACTTTCTCAATGCTTGGTAAAGCGCTCCTTTCATACTTCTAGTTACCTCTCTGATAAGACACTAGTATGGAGCTCTTGATTGCATTTCGTTAGTCCTCTTCCACTCATCTTTCCGATCATGTTCAAGAATGGCATATAAGTAGGAGCATGTTCCGTGCTCCACCCTTTGAAGACCATGTCTACCTTGATTGGTTTCTTAGGACTCTCTTAGCACTTATTGCCAAAGATCTTACATCTCACTTTCCTCAGACAGAGGAAGAGGCTCTCCAGACCGCTCTGAGATATGACTTGATTTACACTCAATCCGATTATGTCTATACCGTTATACCAGACTTCCCTCATCCTACTGGTGCCAATGCACTAGGGGAATCTCACGCCGCCAATGGTCTTGTTGGAGCTATTTCACATCATTCACCATAAACTAAACAAAGTTATGGCTATCCGTAGGCAGGCACCATTTCCTCCAACACTTATCCCCCTCCTACCAGCAACATGTATTTAGGACAAACAACATCTTATGCATTCACCCAACCACATCAACAAATATTAGGCCTAGCTATTAATCAACATATTTACTAAATCATTTCCCCATCACCATCTTACCCCTATGCACTACTGAGTGCTCTGGCCCCTCAGTCATTAGCATGACAACCTCCCATGAATCCTTAGCCCCAACAACCACCCCCCCTAGGGTCAAGTGTATGCACATCAGAGTGGAACCAATCCCCAAAATTTGAAGAAAAAGATAAGGGGAAGGGTAACAAAGGTAACCAGGGTAACCAAGGTAATGGACCCCACGGGAACAAACCTAACACCAATAACCAACAAGAGGGCGATGAAACTAAGTAGAAAAAGGCTATTCATATGAATAAAACTTATGCATGTTGTGGTATACATGCTCATTATACTCATGAATGTCCCCTCTTACCCCAAATGTGCCAAATGTGGGAAGCCCAAGTAGCTTCTAGAGGTCAACCACTCATGTAGCAATCGCCTCAGAATCCTCCACGATCTCCACCAGTCGTGCTCACAAATCCTTTCCCTTAGCAAGGATTTGTTGCTACTCAAACTCAGCAAGGTCAAGCAGTCCACCCTACCTAACCTTCTAGTCCTGGTGACTACTAGATCCTCATGATGAATTCTGACAAGGTTAATACCTTTGATATCAACTTGCAAACTTGGTAGCATCAATATGAAAAGCCATCATCTTCATCCACAACTGAAACCAAAGCCAAAACATCTATTGAGCCTCTTGCAACACCAAATGGTCTGTTACAAATCCCTCGACCTAAAGTTGAGTCAATTTTGAAGATCATCAAGAGACCATTACATTGTAACACGACTTCTAATGGAGTTGCCCATACATACAATATAGTAGGTACTTGGCACAATCACCTATTGCCATGTCGATGATGGAGGTGCTCCAGTCGTGCCCATCTCAAAAGGAAGGTTTATTAACTAGTTTTGGAATAGTAGGTCCTTCAGACAATCGTTTGACTGTCTTTCCTGTGGATACATTAGAACATCCTCCATTACCTCCATCCATTGCTTTCCAGATACCAATCCAAGTCCATAATGTCATCATCTCCCAATGTATTATTGACGAATGTACATCTACCTACGTGATGTCCTCTTTCATTTGGAAGCAACTCAGGTCACGTGAACTATCCCCATCCACCATCACTTTGCATGCTTGGGGTGGTCACTCTTTCCAGCCTCTCAACCTGTATCACAATTTTCTAGTGACTCTTGTAGGCAAGACTGTTCATGTAGACATTGAGGTTATTGATTCCCCTCTAGATTACAACATTCTATTGGGTCGTAATTACATATACGCCATGTCAGCTATTGTGTCTACAATTGTGCTTTCCCCATTAAAGGAATATCGTCACTATCCATCAGTTGACATATTATGAGCCGTCATCTTTAACCTCACCTGAATCCATTATCTCATCGATGTTCGGAAAGAATTCTGCCACACCTCTCACCAGCGTTTCACTCGGAGTCTACAAAGATTCCACCTTGTTGGGTTATTTCCCTGGTCCTTCTCCTCCCATTTATGAGACTAAATCTTTGAGCATTTTCATGTTACAAGCGTCACGAGCTGCTCAAAAGTAGTATGATACCTTTGGTCAACAACCAAATCCTCAACACCCTATTGTTACCATCTCAGCTAATCCATCTGGATCCACCCCCCGGGACCACCTACATTTGTGGGTGCCTCCCCTTTGTTCCCACCTAGAACTATTCCTCCAAGTCTAACCATCCAAGAGCTGTTTCGCTAGGACATTGCCCTACAAGATAGATAACTTTTTTTTCCTCCTCCTAGAATATTTTATGTCACTGTCATGGCTTGATTGAATCTCCATAACTTGACTTTGGGGATCCTAGTATGGAACATTGATCCCCCACTGAACACTTCACCTAGTTAGCTCAGACCATATCATGCTTTCACCCTGGTTTAACTGGTCCCTACGACCCCTGTCACTACTTTAGTTCCACTATAGCCTCAATAGGAACCCACTCATGTTGTGAAAGCATCTGGACAAGGGGGTAAGGTCAAGGGGAAAGAACCTAAGGAAAAGGCTCCCCAATCTCATCTAGCCCCCAAAGATCTAAAGCCGACACGTCCATGCACTTTGTGTGAGGTTGTTGGGCATGCCACCAATAACTATCTTAAACTTCCTCGTTTCAAACCTTTGGTTCATGAAACGTTTCCTAAGTCTAATATCCCTGAGGTCCAAATTAGCTTACTAGATTCAGCCAAAAGACTTAAAACATTGTGCAAAAATCACCCTTGTACCTTATACAATCATTATGGTCATTATTCCCATTGTTTCCCTCCTCTCAATGAATTTCGTGATTAACTTCGAGTGCTTTGCGACTTCGAGGTGACTCGTAGTGGATCATCTACTCCTCTACCAGTAGATTATGGTACCACTAGTACACCAGAATAGGGACACTCTGGTCCCACCATCATGATCCCTCCCCCTGATGTTGAGATGACAGACTCCACAGTCCATATCCTGTACATGTCATCATCCTTGAGTTCCTTTATCAGAAACCAGGGTCTCAACATCGGTAGATTTTCCTTGTACTAGCTCATCGTCTACCAGTTCAGATGATGCGTATGTGAACCTTCTTTCTTAAGATGATGCACCAGGTACCACCACCACATCCTGTAGTCTCTTTTCCTCTAGTCCTTGCATATTCCATTCCAATGAGGACATCATGGAAGCCATGACTACCCCTAATTACCATTGGGATGATATGCACCATCGTGCATACTTCCTACCATATTTTCAAACTAAGAAGTTTTCCCCCCATCTTACTCGTGATGATCGATGACATATCTGATACCAGGCCCATCACTATCTTCTCATTGACGATGACCTTTATCATCATGGTATTGATTGTATCCTTTGTTGTTGTCTCACTCATCATGTGGCTAGGACCTTACATCATTCGTAAGGACTTGGGTAAGGGGGCATATGTATTAGAGGATTTCGAAGGCCAACTTCTCCATAATCCTCACAATGCACTCTACCTCAAGAAATTTTACCCATAGCATATCCCATTGATTTGTGTGTATTTATTTCTGTCATGCATTTAAGTAGGTTGCATCATCCCATTTCCTGTTTTTTTCACCTTTTAGATGGATCCATTATCCACATTGTATATAGGTTATGCCAATAGTGCAAGTCGCTTCTCTAGGAATCTAACCTCGGTAGCATGGGCCATTTTCACCCCCTTGCATACGTTAGTCCATTCTAATAGCATGTGCATTAGATATGCCATCAATAACCAAGCTGAATATGATGTAGTGATAGGTTTTTTAGTTGATGCCCTTGCTGATTGCATCCTTCATCTTCATGTTTGTTTAGATTCCTTTCTGATTGTCATGCAATTGAATGGTGTGCATCATAAGCATAACCAAGTCCTATTTATAAAATATATATGAGTTAAGGTGTTGGTACATGAATTTGAAACCATTACTTTTAGTCTTGTTCCTAAAGCCCAAAATAAATATGTAGATACCATTGCAAACAATATTCTAGATTGGAATTTATCACAAGTTACGACATAAGACAACCATAACCAAAACAAATGGCAAACCACAATCATCATATAAAATATGCATAACCACATTAAGTATTGGAGTCCACCACTCTAAATACATCCGATACGCCCATAGAATACTGGGCGGCACATAGGACCCTACATATCTTTATCATCCTTTGGAGGATCTCATTCCAAGTTGGGCTGAGATGCCTGAATCCCTTTTTCAAGCACTCAGAACACAATGGCCCTCCACAAAACCCTCTTGTTAGGGGCCATCATTCCCACCTTTTCATTCCAGATTAGTCCCCTCCATCACATATGCTTGTAGGAAGTATCCCATGCTTGGGGACATGATGGTTTTCCCCTGGCCATCATCTCAATTGATTAACATAAGTTAGCCTAGATCCCACTGGATCTAGGGATGGTTGATTATTCTCCCATTTCTTGGATATTTTGTTTTATTGGCCTCTCCGATGAGCCATATTTGCATTTCATATCATAGGCGTTTGATTCCATATCTTCAAATATTCTACTCTATGTCATACCAACTTTACCACATAGTCCCCATTTTTGACTTAGTGGGTGAGGATGATTCTATACCTCCTCTAGTAGTTCATTCTCGTTTTCCTCTTCCCTTAATTCTTCACCAAGAACCATTGTTCAAGGAAGCATTAAGGCCATCTTTAGACAAGTAAGGCCACTCGCGTGAAAGTCACAGACCCCAATTCTGAAGTCCAGTGTTTCCGCTACGATCTCCGCAAGATTTAGGTTCTTTTCTTCCTCCCCAAATTCACCAAAGCTCAATTAGAAAATGAACTAAAATGGAGGAAAAAATCCCTTTTCTAGGAAAACCCACAGTTTGTTTTGCCATCCATTGCAACCAAACTATATCTCGATTTAACAAACCGTCAACACTGTTGGACACTAATGGACGATAATGGGTCTTTATTAGTTTTTGATGATTTGAAACTTCACCTAGAAGCCATTTTCCTAATAAGGGTCACTTCATCGCCTCTTAAAATCAAATTTCTACATATGTGACGCTTGTACCTTGGGGACCATCTCCACGTGTTGATTTTCGTCATGAGTAACCATCAGTTGCTTAGTGAGTCACCCTTATTCAGAGCATCCATGATGAGTCACCTTTGCATCCATGGAGTCTGTTTTGTGTCCCATTGTATCATGTCACATTATTCCATCCACATTTCCATACCATTCATCCTATGCTGCCCATTTTGGCCTTCATTCATACTGTCAACCATCCCCTTTGGAGTCAAGTCAGTCGCTGGTAGGTCAACCATGCACTTTCTGCTCTGACAAGTGAAGTCATTTGTTTGTTCCTCAATCCCATTTTCCCCATTTTCCCTGGTGTTAGTCCATCAGTCACATTACTATTATCCCTCATGCCTTAGTTGAGGATCCTCATTACCTCACCTATGGTGGGAAATATTCTGTCAACATCACTACATCTATTCCAGAAGAATGAACTAAAGGGCGGTGTATCTTGGTTCCAAATTCCACTCTTGTTCAGTGCCTCAGATCAAGAAAAGGGAATCATCATTGCCCTTTGACTTGATTGTATCATGCTCATGATTCATACACTTGATGGTCCAGTGATGTAACAAATTGTACCAGTGATTCCCGGGTGTGTGTGAGATATTTCAGACCTCATGAGGGGGTGGACCTTTAGGTAGCCCCCCACATGCCCAAATGACTTCCTCTTTTCCTATAGCCTCAGTTGTAGTTCCATAGATTTGATGGGTTCAGTTCTTGCCACTTGCAATGCTCATGACATGCATGTCTCCTTCAGATGATCTATTCAGTTTTGCAGAGCCCTTTCCTATCAATGAAGGCTTCTTTGGTTGTTATACTCTCCCTCCCACCCATTTTTTGAGGGAAGGGCCAATATATCACATGTAATCATATGTTATTGTATTTAGTCCTGGCTCATGTTTTTCCATGCGCATTATGTATATGGGACACATTGTATTATTTTCTAGCTCATTTATGCCCGCATGTTATGTAGCCTTTAGAATGTACTTTATTTCTCAGTTTCATTTTCTTAGGCTCATTATTATTTTGTACTAAGTTATCTCAACGGGTATAGGTATGCCTTCCCCATCTCACTGAGATCCGGTACTACAACATAAAAGGAGACTTACATTTGTCTTTCCCCCTCTGTCACTGTACTCTGTCGCTTCAGCTCCATTGGTCTCTCTCTCTCTCCCCACTTCGTTATCTAGTGATTGTGTCCTTACAACATACTTCGGTCATATTTTTTCTCCTAACACTTGTACATTGTGGGGCAATATGTTATGACCAAAAAATGATCATCTAGCCATAGTTTACTAGATGGATCGACGTACACTATGTAGGGCCAAGTTTACTATAGTAAAATTTCTTTCACTATGAGAAATTACTTATAAACCACATTTGTTAAGTCATTTATAATTAAACCCATGAAGAATAATTAAATAAATCACTATTTATTTAATTATCTTCTAGGAATTATTAATTAAACCATTGTTTAACTAATATTCCTTGTCATATTTGACCCAATTATGAGAAATAAATAGATAAATCATTAATTATCTTATTTTACTCTAGGAGTAATTAATTAATAACTAATTAGTTTTTATTTCTTGTCAGGTTTGACTAAATAAATCATTATTTGTTTATTATTCCTTAACCATATTTCTTGAGATGATAAATAAATCATTTATTTATTTATTATTTCTAAATAAAAGTTTAAATACTTTTTCCCTCTAACCAAATATAATAAAATATTCCAAATTGTTAATTCTAGAATTTGGTTAATAATATTTTATTATTTCCCATTATTCAAGAATAACCTAATATTTTGTTATAAATAGAAGGGTTTTACATCCATTCTTCACTTTTGATTATTTTCATTCTTGCACTCACTGTTGTAGCTCTTATTATTATCATTGTCACACACCATCTTCTTTTTCATTTGAGTTCTAATTGAGCTCAAACATTTTCGTTTGCTGGGTTTTACACATTATAGAGGAGAGAGACTCTAGAAAAGATAAAGACATTGAGGATAGCCAAGAACCCATCCCATAGAGGGGGACTGGTAACATTATTTGTTCCCTTCACCGGTGTTGTTCAATAAAATATATTCTTTATATATCTAGTTTCCATTGGATTATTGGAGTTACTTGCGCTTATTCCATTTTGTTGTTTAACTAGTTCTGTTGCATAGATCAGGGCTTTGGAAGGTTTTGTTTCTATCATCTGATGTAGATCCACATTGTTTAATAGCCATTTTTATTGTTTGGGATATTTTTCATCCACATCCTAAAGTTATTTCTTTTCGTACACCTTCGAGAATAAAACTTATTAACACTCCTAGAAAAAGCATACTTTCAAAAGTTAGCAGTTACACAAGCACTGATGGAGGAAACTACGCCCTCTTAAACATGAGAGGAATTCCTTCCCTCAGTAGAGTGCACTTATTTTTCACGAGGATATCACACTCCTTATTTATAGTGATTGTGTGATCTTTGTATTCAACTCTTGTCAAGAAAAGGCATGCCCTCTTGTTTCTCATGCATGTGCCCTTATTCCTTTGAATGATGAGCACACTCCTAGAAAATAGGGGCCCTCTCCACTTGATATAACTAACTCACTCATGAATCGACAAGTGGTGAGCATGCATTAAATTGATTTGCATGTTAATTATTTTATAAGTTTCCCAACTCATTATTCATTCTCATTATCACTATTCACTCTAGGTTGAGTGAATTTCTCACCACACCGAGCTTTTTCTTCAATCTTGATCACAAGTGCATGGATTCTCTGTAAGTTTTGCAAAGTATCCTTTTTGTTTGCTTTTTTCATTTTTCGTGGTGATTTTTTTTCCTTAGTAGAATTTGAATTGGTTTTCACATATGAAGTGTCGTTTTCATCCATACTTCCTCTTACAAGTGTTGTATTTCTCTCACAAGTGGTGTTTCTAGTGACTCTTTGCATTCCATGACCTTTCAGTGTCCAACCATGATTGAAATAGATCCCATAAACACTTGCAACTATTATCTTTCATTTTTAATGTGTTTGTAACTTCATGCTGACCTTCACTTATCTATTTTGAGCCTATCTTTGAGAATAGTGCACTTTTGAAGAACAAGGACCCTTTGTCCATCAAAACTACTCCTAACAAGAAAGTTTCTCCTTCAAGAGTGCATAACATACTTTCAAGCAACAATGAGGCATCCTTGTCCACTGCTACTATGCCCTTCACACTCACCGACCCTTCTTGGCTCACCACACACTCTCAAGCATTAGCATGTCCCTCCTTGATCACTATTACTATGCCCTACGCCCAAGCAACCTCCCTCTCTCTCTCCAAAAGTGCATAACACAACCTTAAGCCTTAGTTAGGCCTTATTTTCTCATTGTTTTCTTGACATGCACCCTCTCTCTCTGCCTTGGTGCAGTGCACACTAAGTGACTAGTCAAGCCTCCTTATCTTGGCTTTCATAGGCTTGTGCTTCCAGCTTGCCCAATTATGCTCTTAATCACTGTCTTTTGAATATTTTGCATGTGATATTTAGGGGATTTATTGAAATTAATTGTTGTTTTCCATGAGTGAATTTCCACTTGCAGGTGCCACATATATAAAATACATCACTCTCTCATCATATACCAAGACAATGACTCCTACCACCTATCAAGTTACATCAAAATAAATTTTAGAAGCTAGTACTAAGGAGGAAGCATGAATTACTAAGCAAACTGTCCCTATTATTTCTGGCACATGGTGCTTCATTGATAAATGTTTGAAGGTCTTATGGAAGGAAATCAAAGATTCTTTCATTCAAAATAAATTCCCTAAAGACTTGGAAGATAGGGAAGTGTACATAAATATCAATAGGTCTAGGATACATAGAGTTGCATGCAGATTCCCAGCGATGCCTTTTGCAGAGGCTATCGAGTGGGTATTGTTACAGATGGATAGTAATAATTTGATCCTTAACAACAAAATCAGGAATGATATTTCCACTTACCATCCACATGACATTCATTATTTTTACAAGATGTTAAGACAAAGGGAGTAGCCTAACACATAGTTTTATGCAACTTGGGAAAATTAGAATACTAAGGAAGTTATCAAATCCTCATGCCAAGAGCCTACAAAATTCCTCTAGAGACCAAGTGAAGTGTACTAGACTAAATCATTGAGAAATGTTTACTAGTATCTCATGGTGATTTTCTACATACTACATGGACAGAATAATGCAAAATACTTTGGGGAGAATTGGATTTACTTCTCAACCTAGTTTTCTTTAGAGGTACAATTTTCAACTAGGTTGATATCCTCTCCCATGAACTGCAACTTCACATACAACTGACCAAGATATCATTATAAACCAAACAAGCACTAGAGTTCTACATGTCTTCTTTTCTACTG
>APFE031491105.1:35783-56750 GCA_000404065.3 Pinus taeda | reverse complement strand
AACCTCTCCAGCAACTAACCCAATGCCTTAATTTATAGTGCAATGGAGGGAAGTTACTAGGTCCTCCTTCAAAGGGATTAGCTCCTTCTCTTTTGGGATGCATGAACCACCTTGGAGCGAACAATCCACGTCAAAATCCTTCTAGAAACATCTAGAATTAACCCAAAAGTGAGTTTTTTAGGATAAACTTGCGCCTTTTTGAATTTTACAGGGGTACGCATCCACCCCTTTACAGACAGAGTGTGCAGGTACGCAAGTAATATGAAAAAAGGGTACGGGTCTGCAGGTAAAAGTAGGAGAAAGTGCGGAACCAGAGTAATATTGATTTTCAATGTCTTTCTCTCATTTGCAAAGCTTGACATGAAGAGCTAAGGTCCGAGACTGTCTTAGGAGGCTAGTATAAGTGATGATAGACCCATATTGACTGCAAATAATCATGATGACGATATTTTTGTGTAACAAGATTCATTGAGCACATCCAATATATTCGCCAACAGTTCCATGACATTCTGGAGAAATCCCATGCCAAGTACAAGGAGTGATATGATCAACATTGGGTGTCACACAAGTTTTAGGTGGGCGACAAAGTCTGGTTGTATTTACAAAAGGAATGCCTTACTGGAGCCTATCAAAAACTCAGACCACTTTGATATGGTCCTTACACCATTACCAAGGATATGGGAGACAATGCATTTGAGCTCAGCATTCCCCCATTCCTTGGCCTGCACCTAGTATTCAATATGGACTGTCTTCGGCCATACTTTCCACCATTACAAGACACATCCAACATTGCAGAGAAGCCCATGCCCATAGAGTTAAATCCAGATTGCATGGGACAAGCTGCAACTGATCAGATCATGGAAACACAGATCAATCACATGCTCTAGTATAATATCTAACTGTATCAAGTTGTCAAAGAAGGTCAGCTCCTTCACTAGGGCAAGTGGCTCACCATGGACCAAGTTCAACAGAAGTTTCCTCATCTCATGGAGGAACTCAACGCAATGGGGACCATTGCTTCCTAACGGTAGAGGAATGATCTAGGTGGATATTGGTGGCCACCTGCCAACTCCACTTGGACCCCCACCATTGTTTCTTTTAGCTTTTTAGTTTCCTTAATTTAGCACAGTTTACTATATTTAGCAATTTTTCGGGTCATGAACTTTCGAAGCTGTTTTGAGGCCCTAAACGACATTTTTTGGGAAAACTGGGAGTAACATGGGTCTGTGGATGAATGTTTCTCTTCCCAAAGTTGTAGTTGTTAGATAGATCTTCCTAACGAGATATTGTGCACTTCAAATAGAGATCATATGCCAAAGTTATGACTTCAGGAAGTTGATGTACCAATTTACCCAAACGGGGCCCACAGTTTGGCAGTTCATCTTATAGGGTTAGGTTTTTGGATTTTTAGGGTTTTCCATTGTTTCTCAACAATAAATAGGCCTTTGAGCCTCATTGTAACACAGTTCAGAGGCATTTAGCTACCACATCTCTTCTCAGAGATAAGCTACCATCGCCCTAGCTAGTTTATTTGCATTTCTGTTTGTACGCATATTTCAAAATTTTACATTAACGAAATGAAGTATTATTTCCACTGCATCTCTATGTTTATGGTTACCTCTGTAATTTGTTTCATTTCGGTTTAAATCTGGTTCAGTGGTATGAGAGTGGTTTACTTGTTTTCTCTGTTTTTCTTTGCATGTTCCCAACAAGGTTGGGATATAAGGAGTTAGGGCTTAAACTAGTTGAACCTTTGCAAGACTAGCCTCACAAATCCCAATGGCCTCCCATGGAAAATGAAAAGAAAGACGAGGGGGCAAGAGATCCTATCAAAATATTGCCCGAAGAAGCCCTCGAGTGATAAAGGAACGTGATGATGGACAACTTTTCCCAGATCCTTCAGCGGCTACCCAGGGGCAACACATTGGCTTCCGATAGCTACTCTAGGAATGCCACACCATTTAAGGTACAAGTTAATTTTGAAATCCCCATATTCGGGGGTTAGATAGACATAGCTGCCATCGATAAATGGTTAAATCTACTAGAGGGTTATATTTCTGTTCATGATTTTTCTAGTAGGGAAAATCTTATTTTCGCTCTTCTCAAAGCAGCCCCCCACCTCAAGGACTAGTGGAAAAACTACTGCGAGCAAAAGGATGAAAGTACATGCTCACTAATTTCAGCTGCACCCACTTGGAATTCATTCTGGGATGCCATCAAGGAGCAGTACTACCCGATCAGAAGCTATGAGGATCAATACATAAAGTGGACCACGCTGCAATAGGGAAGCGACCAAGACGTGTCAGAGTTTACCAATATTTTCCATACCCTTCACACAAAGTTGGGTGTAAAGGATTCAAAGTAGCATTTGGTACTCAAATACCATGGTTGCCTGCAAAAGTACATCCAGGAAGAAATATAATTCTTGAACATCCCCTCGCTCGACATACCGTATGCTGTCAAGGTCGAGCAAAAGTTTAAACAGAAGAAGCGAGACTTTGGATCTCTGAATCTAAGGTAAGGGAAAGGTGCCCATGAATTGTAGAGTAGAGGAAAAAGCTAAGGTAGGGTGGCCCAAGACAACTCGCCAAAGCTGCAAGCAAAGAACAATTCTGCGAAGTTGAAAAAGGACACGAGAAATTGGTGTGAGTTCCATAAGAGCTCCACTCACAACACAAGTGAGTGTTGAGCCAAGTAGACACTGGTGGCTGACCTAAAGACTTCAAAATCATATGCATGTTCCAACTCTGAGTCAGAACCCGACAAGGGGAATCAAAAAGGGAAGAAGATTATCAATGTGGAGCCCAATGCCACTATTGCCACAATGAAGATCTAGAAGGAGGAACTTGAAGATCCAGAGGAGGAGGAGCATCTCTTCCACTCAAAGATGTGGGTAAAGGGCTCCCCGCTACAGTTCACTATCGACGGCAGGAGCCAAAAGTACCTCATTTCGGCACAGTTCGTGAAGTGCCTGGGCTTACCGAAAATAGCACATCCACAACTGTACACCATCGGGTGGCTTTACCAAGGACGGGATCTTTGCGTGAACCAGCAGCGTCGCCTTCCATACAACATCAAGCCCTTCATGGATGAGGTATTGTGTGACATTTCTCCCCTTGAATTTTGTGATGTATTATTAGGACAACTATACTTGTGGAAGCGACATGCTGTGTATGAATCAAGGCCCCGTGCTGTTATTATTACTTTGGGAAATAAGTTGTAAAGGATACTGGAGGTAGCACCACCTTTTGCCATCTCTTTGGTTACTGCAAAATAATGCAGTAAACTCATTTCCAAAGCCAGTAAATTTATTTTCCTGATGATACGCCCTTAAGGAAAGAAGAAGACGGTGGCCACGACCTCCAAACAGGGCCCCTTCACATGAAAACTATAGATGGACAAGGTCGTGGAGGAGTACGAGGGCATATTCACCTCCTTTGTAGGGGGTCCTCTACACTATCAAGTTAAGCACTCCATTGATCTGAGCCCAAATGCATCACTGTCCAATGGACCAATCTATCGGTGCTTCGTTCTAGAGAATGATGAAATCAAGAGGCAGATTCAGGAGTTGTTATAGAAAGGTCACACCTGTCCGAGTTCATCGCCCTGTGGGAGCCTGATCGTGTTAGTATAGAAGAAGGATGGGACTTGGAGACTTTGTATTGACTATCGAGCACTGAACAAGATCATTGTCTGTAATAGGTACCTGATCCCATGGATTGATGACCTCCTAGACCAATTAAAGGGGGGAAAATATTTTAGGAAGATCGATTTGAAGTCAAGATATCACCAGGTATCAATTGAACCCTCTGATGTGTGGAAGACTGCCTTCAAAGCCAAGGAGGGCTCTTTGAATGGTTGGTTATGCCTTTCGGATTGACGAATTCTCTTGCAACCTTAATGAGGTTAATGGATGACATCTTACAGCCATTCACCAACTCATTTGTAGTGGTATACTTGGATGACATCTTGATCTTCAGCTAGAGTTGGGAAGAGCACCTCTAACACATCCAACAGGTTCTCCAAACACTATGGCAACATAAGTTATGTGCCAATTTGGAGAAATGCACTTTTGGCATGAACTAGGTTCAGTATCTAGGATACATTATTGATGAACAGGGGGTGCATGTGGATCCAACCAAGATCCAAGTCATTCGGGATTGGCCATCTCCAACCACTCTGATAGAGCTCCGCAACCTTCTAGGTCTTGCCAACTTCTACCACAGGTTCATGTTGGGATTTTCTCATATCTCTTGGCCCTTGAGTCAAGTCACTAAGGGAGGAGTGAAAGCAAAGTGATTTTCATGTGAATATCAATAGAAAGCATTCACAGAGTTGGAAGATCGCCTTTTCTCGGCACCAGTGCTCACATTACCAGACTTGCAACATCCATTTGAGGTCGATACATATGCCTCTAACTATGCTATTGGGGCAGTCCTTACTCAACATGGGCATCCAGTGGCATATCACAGTAAGACACTTTCAGACATGGTCTAGAAGTATCCCAATTATGAAAAAGAGATGTATTCCATTATGCAGGTTTGCCGAAAATGGAAGCAATACATTTTGGGGAAGGAAACGGTCATCCACGTAGACCACCGACCCCTGCAGTTCATACAGACCCAAGGGAGATTGCAAGAATGATTACCATCAAAAGTGGTCCACATACCTACAATAGTTCCATTTGAATATCAAGTATAAGAAGGGCACCACCAATAATGTTGCATATTGCCTCAGTCGACCACCAATCATGGAGTTAGCCACCGTGCTCAACTCTTGTGGGCACGAAACTTCTAATTGACCACTTCTCTACAAAAGAGACCCAAAAGTTGGCCACACATACTACACACTCTTGGAGGGTCAGCATGTTCCAAATTTTCACCTCCAAGATGCCCTGTTGTGCCACTTGGGTCACCTTTGTGTTCCTTTAAGCAAGCGTGCCAAGATGATTTAGGGAGCACACTACAGTCGAGCTGCTGGGCATTTCAAGGTCAAGAAAATGGTGGTAGTACTGCAGAAGTATTTTTATTGGCTGAATCTTCGACAGGATGTCGGGAAGTACATCAGATCATGCACTGTCTATGCCATTGCCAAACTGACCATCACGAAGCAAGGCCTCTACACCCCTCTACCTAACCCTAGTCGACCTTGGGAATCCATCTCCATGGATTACATGTCATGTCTTCCTTCCACTAAGCATGGAAATGACTGTGCTTTTGTGGTCATCGACAGGTTCTTGAAGATGGCCATTATGGTGGCCTGCAAGAAGAATATCACAATAAAAGCCACTGTTGAACTCTTCTTTGAACGAGTGTGGGTACACTTTGGGATCCCATAGTCTATCATCTCAAATCAGGACATCACATTCCTCACTACATTTTGGTCCAGTCTCTAGTCAATGTTGGACACCAAACTCACTAAGTCCATAGCCTTCCATCCTCAAACTGATGGCCAAATAGAGGTTGTCAACAGGATGAATGTACACATCCTACACATGTACAACTCAAAGAATCCACGCACATGGGATAAAAGCCTCCCCTATGTTCAACATAGCTACAACTGGGTTCTCCACAGCCCAACAAGCCACATCCCTTTTCAGGTGCGCTTGGGATTCCAGCCACTATGTCCCATTGATGTGGCCATGCCATTTGCAGCTACTCACGCAGATTCGACTCATGTCCAGTCTGAAATAGATAAGGAAAAGAGCTTCATTGAGCACATCCAACATATTCACCAGCAGGTCCATGACATTCTAGAGAAATCCAATGCTAAGTAAAAGAAACGACATGATCAACATCGGGTGCCACACAATTTTCAGGTGGGTGACAAAGTCTGGTTGCATTTGCAAAAGGAATACCTTACCGGAGCCTATCGGAAGCTCAAACCACTCTGATATGGTCCTTACACCATTACCAAGGCTATTGGAGACTATGCATTTGAGCTCAACATTCCCCCATTTCTTGGCCTGCACCCAATGTTCAATGTGGACCACCTTCGGCCATACTTTCCACCATTAATAGACACATCCGACATTGCAGAACAACTCACACCCACATATTTAAATCCAGATTGCATGGAACAAGCTGCAACTGATCAGATCATGGACACATAGATCAAGCACACTCTCCAGCAGAATATCCAACTATATTGAGTTGTCAAAGCAGGCCAACGCCTTCACCAGGGCAAGTGGCTCACCAAGGACCAAGTTCAACAGAAGTTTCCTCATCTCATGGAGGAACTCAATGCAATGGGGACCATTGCTTCTTAAGTGGGGAGGAATGATCCAGTTGGATATTGGTGGCCACCCACCAAGTCCACTTGGACCCCCACCATTGCTTCTTTCAGCTTTTCAGTTTCCTTAATTGTAGCACATTTTACTATTTTAGCCGTTTTTCGGGTCTTGAACTTCCAGAGTAATTATGAGGCACTAAACGACATTTTTTGGGGAAAATGGGAGAAACTTGGGTCCATGGACTGATGTTTCTGTTCCCAAAGTTGTAGTTTTCAGATAGATATTCCTAACGAGATATTGTGCACGTCAAACAGAGATCGATGCCAAAGTTACGACCCCGGGAAGTTGATGTACTATTTACCCAAACGAGGCTCACAGTTTGGTGTTTCATCTTCTAGAGTTAGGTTTTTGGATGTTTATGGTTTTCCATTGTTTCTCAACAATAAATAGGCCTTCGAGCCTCATTGTAACACAGTTTAGAGGCATGTAGCCACCACATCTCTTCTCAGAGATAAGATACCATCGCCTTAGCTAATTTATTTCCATTTCTGTTTGTAAGCATATTTCAATATTTTACATTAATAAAATGAAGTATTATTTCCATTGCATCTTTGTTTTTATGGTTATCTCTATAATTTGTTGCATTCCTATTTAAATATGGATTAACCCCTAAGTTACCTTCTTTGGGCTTGTAAAACTCCTACGAAGAATATATGAGAACACTTTTGTTTGGGACCTTTTCTCCCTCTTGAACTAAAAATCCCCTAAGTCACATTCTTTGGGCTCATAAATCTCCTATGAAGAAGACCTGAGCAATTACTTTTACCTCTTTTCCTCGCTCGTTAAACTGAAAAAGTTATATAGAATTTTATTCATCTGACTCGTTAAAATTTTATGAAGATCTATTGAGTTTCCTTCATCTGACTCGTTAAAATTTTATGAAGATCTATTGAGTTTCCTTCATTTGACTCGTTACAATTCTATGAATATCTATTGAGTTTTTATTCATTTGACTCTTTAAAATTTCATGAAGAATATCAAGTTTACTTTGTCTCCTTGTACTCATAACAAAATGATGTAGATGTGTATTAAGCATAGTTTTATCACTTTATTCGGACTCAATGGACTAAATTATGGAAAAGGAATTGTGCTAGGTATACTATTAACCCTTTGTCACACTCGGTCATCAACCATGACAAAATTACCTCTTGTACCTATCTTTACGATATTTTTAGACTCTCTAAATATGAAAATACCACCAAGTTTACCTTTATGGGCTCATTGAAATTAATCAGATAGGGAAAAATTAGACCAAACATTGGCTTAATATCTATATTCTGAAGCATATTTTGGTAGTAGTCAATCCCTTGAACATGTAAACCCCTCAAGAAACCTCTTTGTCAGCTTCTCATCAAACCTTACCATCCTATGAGTTTAGCCTTTATATTCTGATGTTCCTACATCGTTGTAACCTAACACTCTTTAGTTTTCAGGAGTCTAAGTTTCCTGGTAACCTTGATGTTGTGCCTTCTATTGTTTAAGCGATTCATCTACTATCTCTTTGTTGAATCAACCATACCATCATATATCTAAAATTTCCCTCCGTTAGTTTGAACCATTGCTCAAAATATATCTCCAAAACAATCATTCTTGTCCTATTTCGTGTCAACTGATGCAGGACACCTTATTTCCTACCTTTGACATATATCTTCCTATCGACTTTAGCATCTTATCTTAGAAGATGATCTAGAAACATATTAGTACCCTAGAACTTGTAGTCCTCACTGGCAAGTTACCTTGTGTTAGATTGGGGGTTTTCATCATTGGCTCACATTTGAATGATTCTACAAGTGTTCAAGGACAACATCCTTCTCGCACTCACTAGATTGTACTATGTACCTTGGAGACCATCATCCTTATTAGTGGTCATCCTCACGTCTGTTAACAATTTTCATCATTGACTAGTAATCAAACAAATTCTCACATGTTCAAATTCAACTCATTTATTCGCATGTGCAGAAATATGTTGTTCAGATAAGAGGCGACCAAAACCTTGGGTAGAGGCTTACATCACTCCATCTTATTTCCTCTCCCAAGCTACGTATATTGTTTTCAGAGACAATTGATTAGATTGATCATATTATGACACAACTTCCACATTGTTCCTATCAATGGACATGATAGTCACACCTCTTTTTGAGAAATCACTTTGACACAACTACTGAGCATGGGAATGCCTGACTTAGGACATGTTCTTATATTTTTGACATATGTTTCTTGTTTCAAGTGACCATAGTCCCGAAGCTCCAAACCTCTCTCTCTTCAGCTACATTTATAAAGTCTTTCGATCATTGTCTTTTTCTCTAACCTCACACTTTATGGGGCATCTATTATACAACAAAATGACTTCCTCATCAACTTAGATGAGAAGAACAATTTGGTTGGAATAAATACCTAAGTTGTAGACCTATTTTTTAGGGTAACACACCCTAGAAACAGACAAAAGGATTTATAATGTTGCCCAACACTCAGCAAAAAGAATTAGTCCCTAGGTTAACACTTAGTTTTGCCTAAAGGGAAGCGTTATTGGATTTTCATACAGTCTAAAGGTCAAAACATGAGTTGAGTGACTGAAATCCCACTTTTCACTCAACTTTTAGCTCAAAAAGTAGGAAACTTGTGCCTCAGTCATGACTTGGGATATTGCTAATCCTATCTAAGATACATGGAAAGGGAAACAACAATAAAGCAAGGAAAATTCCTATATTTTTCCTCATTTGAACTCATGGAGGAATTGGAAAGGATGAGCCTCTCTCCATATATAAATTGGAGGCTCGGTCATTGTAACAAAGATTGAATGGTCGTCAAAAGTTTCAAGAGATCGAGCATTGTTATGCTGCCAAGAAGTTGAGAGAGAGAGAGAGAGAGAGAGAGAGAGAGAGAGAGAGGACTAGAGGAGGCTTGATATAGCCATAATGGTTGTAATCATCCTTTTTCTATCAGATAATATAGATCTTTTTATGTTATGTCTACTTGATAGTGTCAAGACTATATTTATTTACATGTTGGTTCAATGGCACAATTGATAAGTAGCTTAGATGCATGCTAGTTTATATTCTCCTGTATGTTAATTCTTTGCTTGTCAAGGCTCATATGCTGTGAAGATTACACTTTGTCTTCTTTATGACAAGGTTCTGATCTAGGTGCTAGTGGAGAGGTCTTCTAATTTGCCATACTGAGATCTCCAACAGGTCTACACAAAGGACTAAGGTAACTCTTCTCCTTTTGCTTTGTCAATCATGGGTTAATATGATAAATGTGTGTTTATTTTGTTGGGTTGTGTTATATTTTTTCCATGATGACCTCATGCATCGGGGGGTTACAGGGGGTGTGGCTACCCCTGCTGTCGGGGGGTGGTATGCCCCCTACACGGGGACTGGGCAATGCCCGAAGAATTTTTTTTAGAACCTATAGTAGGTGGGCGGACCTACCCATGGTTTTGTGCATGGATTTCGCACTTGTTTTTGGGCATGATGGTTTTCAGTCCATGGTATTTTGTAGATCCATCAAGGGAACTGCGATTATGTTCTAATCTAGGGTTAATGGATTGGAGTTTATGGATGCTTCGGCATGTATATATATGTATTGTAACATTGAAAGGAATATAATGAAAAATCAATCTGGTAGTCCCAGATTTGGGATCCAGGGTAAAATCTTTGTGTATATATGTTTTAAGTTTTATTCTCTTGCCATTGTTTATTATCTATTTTTAGAATTCGTATGCAGGTAATATTTATACAACGTTAAAACCTACATTTGGTATCAGACTTGTTTTGGCTTCAAGGGGACGCCCTTGCTACTGAGGGGTTTTTTCTCTTGCTTGTCATATACCCTATTCAGTGGGAGATCAACGGGAACGATTCTTGTTGAGAGAGAAGATGGTGAACAGTGGAAAGATAGAGATCTAGAAATTTAATTGTCAGAGTTTTGAGTGGTTGAAACTCGAGATGGAGGATCTATTGGTGGATAAATATTAGTGGATCATGGTAGATCTGGGTACTAAACCAACAACAATGTCAGCTGAAGACTGGGTGAAGTTGGATCAAAAGGAAAAGAGAACAATACAATTTTGTGTCTCAGATTCAATATTGTTGAATGTATCAGGGGAAGCTTTGATGAAGGCTTTGTGGGAAAAGTTAGGGACTTTGCACCAATCTAAGTCTCTTGTGAACAAATTGTTCCTACGGAAAAAGTTGTACAACCTGAGGATGAAAGATGGAGACTTGCTGACAAAGAATTTGAATGCATTTAATATTGTGGTAAGCCAATTATTATATGTTGATATTAAAATTTCAAATGAAGATAAGTGCATCAGTTTGTTGTTTTCTATACCAGATTCATGGGATGGTCTGGTTTGTGCAATAGGTAGCAATGCAACTGCCTTTCAGTTGATGAAATAGTCTCATCCTTATTGTCGGAGAAGAGGAGAGGGAAAAATATGGAGGGCCAGAATGTTGATGCCATGTCTATACGAGGACAATCATAGAACAGAAATAAAAATAAGTCCTCAAGTGGGAGATCTAAATCTAGAAGGACATCTAAATCCTCAGGAAAACCTATAAAGGTGTGCTGGAAATGCAGAAAGGAAGGGCACTACAAAAGGGATTGTAAATCTAAAGCTCTTGAGAAAGGAAAGGGATATGATGATTCTCCTTCTACAGAGGTGAAAATCACCTCAGATGAAGTTGAGGATGTGTACTTAGCTTCTTCTTCAAGAAAACATGTAGATCATGAGGCATGCTAGATTGACTCAGGTGCATCCTTTCACTTCACTCCCCATAGGGAGTGGTTCTGCGAGTATGAGAAATATGATGGTGGTGATTTCTTCTTAGGGGGTGACAGGAAGTCTAGAATCATCGTTCACCGAAAAGTCAAGTTTAAATTGCAAGGTGGAAGGATTAGAACACTTCTTGGTGTTCTACATATTCCTGCATTGGCCAGAAATCTGATTTCTATAAGCAAGTTGAATGATGCCGGTGTAAAAATAGTGTTCGAGAAAGATACCTACAATGTGATTCAGGGAGAACTGGTATTTATATGGGGAGTTCGAATTGGAAATCTGTAAAAGCTTTAGAGTAGCACTGTTATTGATGGGTGCAACAGTTCTATGGTTCCTGAAAGTGGAGAAAAAAATCTAGTGGTCTCTGGAGAAAATACCATCAAATGGCATCAAAGGCTTGGACATATTGGAGAGAAGGGCCTTTGAATATTTCATGGTAATGGTATGATAGAAGGTATATCTAATTTCTCTCTGGATTTTTATTTCTATGAAAATTATGTATATGGGAAGCGTAATTGAGTGAGTTTCTCCTATGGTGCTAAGAGCATCAAATTGATATTAGAGCATGTGCGAGTGTTTGTTATGACCTATGAAGGTTTCATCACTGGGTAATTTTGTGTACTATGTATCATTTATAGATGACTTCTCAAGGAATATGTGGATATATTTCCTTAGGAAGAAATCTTAAGTCTTTGACAAGTTAAAAGAGTTTAAGGCTCTGGTGGAAAACCAAATAGAGAAGAAGATAAAGGTGTTGAGGACAGATACTATAATAAGTGTGGTATAGAATGACAGAATACTACTCCATACACACCTGAGAAAAATGGAGTTACAGAAAGAATGAACAAGATGTTGATGGAAAGGGCAAGAAGCATGCTCAATGGTGCCAGGTTAGGACATGAATTATGGGCAAAGGTGGTGGAGGCTACAGCTTACCTATTCAATAGATCACCTTCATCAGTGTTGGAGGATAAGACTCCACAAGAGGTATGGACTGGTAAGAAACCTTCTCTTTCACATATGAGGGTATTTGGATGTGATGCATATGTAAATGTTCCAAAGGATAAAAGAACAAAGTTGGATATTAAATATGAAAAGTGCATATTTACTGGGTATAAGGATGGTTTAAAAGGTTATAAGTTGTGGTGTTTAGAGAGGTGAAAAATGTTATTAAACATGAATTCCTACCAAAGGAACCTGAGAAGATAGAGTTTCAGCTAAAGGAGGAAGAATCAGATTCTACAATAGAAGAATAAGAAGATGAAGAGCCACAAACTTCGGCTATGAGAAGATCAGTTTGAGAAAGAAGGAAGCCAAAAAGGTATAATCCATCTACTTTCTGTTCAAATTTTTCTTTATCTATTACTGATGATGATCCCAGAATTATGGGGGAAGCAGTAGATTCAGAGGATGCAAAACTCTAAAAATAGGCCATGGTTGATGAAATGGAATCTTTGCATAGAAATGAGGCTTGGGATTTGGTGGAGTTGTCGGTTGGAAGGAAACCCATTGGTAGAAAATGGGTGTTTAAAAAGAAGATGAATGCAAAAGGAAATGTGGAGAAATAAAAAGCTCAGTTGGTAGCAAAAGGTTATTCCCAGGTGTCGAGAATTGATTTTGGTGATATTTTTTCTCCTATTGCCAAGGTAGCTTATATTAGATTAATTTTATGTTTTGTTGCTACTTTTGGTTTTAAGGTAGAATATATGGATGTTAAGACAAAATTTCTTCACAGGGATCTGGAAGAAGATATCTACATGAAGCAAGTTGAAGGCTTTTCAGTGAAGGGTAAGAAAGAACTGGTATGCAAGTTAAAAAAGTCTTTATATGGGTTAAAACAGTCACCAAGGATGTGGTATAAGAAATTTGATACATTTATACGGGGACATGGCTTCACCAGAAGCAAACCATATCACTCTGTGTATTTAAAATTAATTGGTCTTGTATATGGATGATATGTTGTTGGTTGGAAATGAAAAAGAAATTATCTAGGATTTGAAGACCCAATTGTCCTCCAAATTCGACATAAAAGAAATTGGTGCTGCAAACTATATTTTGGGCATGGAAATTAAACAAAATTGGGCAAAGAGGAAGCTCTGGTTAAACTAAAGAAGTATGTCAAGACAATACTACAAAGGTTTAATATGCAAGATAGTAAACTGGTGAAGGTTCCTATTCTTGTAGGTGTAAAGATATCTGTTAAACAGTGTCCCAAGACACAAGAAAAGGAAGAGGACATGTCCCATGTTCCATATGCAAGTGCAGTCGATAGCCTGATGTATGCAATGGTCTGTATAGCCTAGACATTACACATGCAGTGGGAATATTGAGCAGGTTTATGTCAAAGCCAGTGAAGGAGCATTAGATGACAATGAAGCGGGTTTTCAAGTATTTGTGTGGAACTAGTTATTATGCTTTCTGCTACTAAGGAAGACCATGATTGGATAGATTTTTGGACATTTGTGTCTTTGTTGATGCAGACTGGGTTGAAGATCTGGATCGCAGAAGATCTAAAAGTGGGTATGTGTTTAACCTATTTGGAGGTGTAGTCAGTTGGATGAGTAAGAGACAGTTTGTAGTGGCACTTTTAACTACAGAGGCAGAATACATGGCAACCGCTCATGCAAGCAAGGAAGCAATTTGGTTGTAGAGATTGTGTTCAAGTATGGGGTTAGTACAGTGAGCTATAAGGATAGACTATGACAACCAAAGTGTAACTTTCTTGGCAAAGAATCCCTCTTATTATTAAAAGACAAAGCACATTCATGTTCAATATCACTTTGTGAGGGATATGGCTGAGAGAAAGAATGTGTTGTTGGTAAAGGTGGACACTTTGAAGAATATTACAGGTGCATTGAACAATTCTGTGAGCATTGAGATGTTCTATTGGTGTAGAGAAACAATGGGTGTTGCAGGGTTGGATCAATGACTAAACTCTCCTATGCCCCCTTGTGGAAAGAAGGCAACAAGTGGGAGAATGTTGGGTTGTGTTATATTCTTTCCATGACTACCCCACACACGGGGGGGGGGGGGGTTACAGGGGGCAGTAGCCCCCCATGTACGTCGTGCTGAGGGATATGCTGGGGGCCGGTAGCCCCTTGCACGGGGTCTAGGGCAATGCCTCGGGAGTTTTTTTTGGACACTATATTTGTGGGAGGACCTACCTATGGTTTTTTGCATGGATTTCGCACATGGTTTTGGGCATGATGGTTTTTATTCCATGGTATTTTGTAGATCCCGTCAAGGGAACTATGGTTATGTTCTAATCCATGGTTGATGGATTGGGGTTTATGGATGCTTCGGCATGTATATATTTGTATTGTAACATTGAAAGGAATATAATGATCAATCAATCTAGTAGTCCCGATTTTGGGATCCAGGGGAAAATCTTTGTGTATATATGTTTTATGTTTTACTCTCTCGCCATTGTTTAGTTTCTATTTTTAGAATTTGTATGTAGGTAATTTCTATATGGGGTTAAAACCTACATCTTTGTGACAATTGTAGTTAATCGCAAATGGTCTACCTTGGGTCCCAGGAAGACCCGAGAGGGTTTTCCATCCACAACCACCTATGCAATAAATGCTATAGTAGAATATGGTTTGGGAAACGAAAATTGGAGAATGGGCAATTGAATGTTTCAATTCAGGATTTTTTTCATACGAAATAATGGACATGGGACATGTTGGGACATTACATAATTAAAATGTCTACTCTAGGTAATAGTCGATTGTTTGGGTGTTTTGGAAGAAAGTCTACAAGAAAGAAAGAAGAACCTTGTTGATAGGGCTGAAATGATGATATGTTAAGTGAAATCTAGACTTCCAAAGTTGCCTCATTTTTTTCTTTGCATCTTACCAGAGAGGAGGGACAATGACCTTTATGGTGATTCTGTAATTTTTGTGTTAATGAAAGTTTAGATTTTTACCTTTTTATGATGCTAAACTAGGTCTTTCAAATTTGTAACATCTCATTCATATATATCTATATATATATATATATATATATATATATATATATATATATATATATATATATATATATATAAAATATATATATATATTATATAATATATATATATCTAAATTCATATATATCTATATATATATATATATATATATATATATATTCCCTATTTTAGGGCCTTGGAAGAAGAAATTCTTGCCCAATTTGGGAGTGATTAATCAATGTATTGTACCCTTGAATATGAAGAAGGTAAAATAATCAATATTTAACAAATGTGGCATTTGAAAATAAATGCGAAATTATTTAATCAATATTCAGTGATCAATATTTAATTTATATTCCTTTGCTTTTTTGGGTGAGCCCCTTGCTTCAGTATGTTGATATTGCTAGAAATATTGTTATGTTCTTCAGGTTGGTGGCCTCAACTTTGTTTTAACTATGGAAATTTCCCATAGGATACTTAAGATTCAATAAAACCAACAATTATTATTATTGGAATGGATGTTTCACATCGTTCTCTAGGACATGCAGATTCACCTTCAATTTCAGTTGTATGCATCTTTAACATGCTATCAAGTCTTCTATCTTGAATTGCTAGACATGGTGAATTTTAATATATGTTGTTTTCTATTAATGTTTCAAGTAATATATATTATAGCTTCTTTTTAAAGCTCTTATAAATTTTTTTAGTGGCCTATTTGTATCTTCATCCTTGTTGCAGTTTAGAGCCATGTATAAGTGTTTCTATACCTAAGCCTGGATTATGTTATAGAATATTAATTGAATATTTTGTATGCAGGTCATAATTATATGATTGTCATACTTTGTCAGTTGGGAGTTGATATGCTCTAGAAAAACTATTATGGACCCTTGATGTTGTTTTTCAATATTTTCATTGTACTATTCCAATTTTGTCCTATTTGGATCATTGTAAGATTTTGGATCTTTATAGTTAAGTTATATTGCCCATTTTCTTCCTTGGATTTCTATATTATTTTATGGGGGATTGAGAAGAGTTACATTCTAGAGGTATGAATATTCATGGAGCCTATGTGAGAATTATGCACTGGATCTCGTGTTGGCTCCATCATGTTTATTCTCTTTGTTAAATTATATATTCTACATGATTTTGGTACTTAATAATCATAGTTGTTATAATGCCTATTTTTGTCAATTTTCTTATAGATGTATATAATTTTAAGTTATTTAGTGATTTATTTAATATACAAGCTTGTATTAGAGGAGCCATAGAACATGGGGACTTTGGGTTTGTATTTTGGTTAGTCTCACGTTTAAACAATCGACTTTGATGCTATTTTTTAGGTGGTTGAGTAAACTAACCACGAGAAAATTGATTCCTTTCTTTAAAACAATAACGTTCTCCAT
Source organism: Pinus taeda (assembly GCA_000404065.3). Classification (NCBI taxonomy): domain Eukaryota; kingdom Viridiplantae; phylum Streptophyta; class Pinopsida; order Pinales; family Pinaceae; genus Pinus; species Pinus taeda. The sequence continues at coordinate 40,326 of APFE031491105.1, read as the reverse complement.
CTATTGGATAGTTGTTTATGCAAGACTTTACAAAGTTTTATAATTTAATTAAAGTTTTAGAATTTAGAATTTATAAAGTTTCAAGGTTTAATTCTTTTAAGGGTGATAGCTCAATGGAAGAGCACCTGCTTTACAAGTAGGTAGTTGGTGGTTCAATTCCATTATGCCCTAATATTCATAAGAATGGTGATGATCATTATCCTTCCCTATATATTTATGAATAATGAGGGTTGTTAAAGGGCCATCATAAAAAGTATTTTTATATATGAAATGGTGATGATTACTGAATGTATCCATCCCTCTCTCTCTCTTTCTCTCTCTCTCTCTCTCTCTCTATATATATATATATATATAATATCTATATATATATATATATATATCTATATATATATAATATATATATAATATATATATAATATATATATATATATATATATATATATATATATATGCATCAATAGTGAGGGTCATGAAAGGTCCATATGTTGGCATTATGAATTAGGTGTTGTCCTTGATGACAACCTACCTGATGAGCTGTCCTTGATGATAACCTATTTGGTGCATGGAAACCTACTTGATAAGTTGTCCCTTTATGAAAATATACTTAAAGATATAAATAGGATGTGTTTACAAATGTGATTGATTGTTTTGAAAAATGCATGGCAACTCAGAGGCCAAGGAATGATAAAGTTGGAAGTTCAAGAACTATACGCAAGTTCATCAAGGCCAAGTCACGTATACATGTGAGTTTAAAGAAGCAAAGGCATGTATAATTTTTGCACCATGGTATTCTAAACACTAGGGATATTTACCATGGTATTGGTCCATAGTAATGAGCATGACAATAAATATTGATCACATCAGAGAAACCATTGGATCGAGTATGGTTTTGACCCACGATATCGAAAAATGTTAATCCATATAAGGAGGTGAAGGTCAAAGTGCTAAGTGTGCACGTGAAAGGGTTTTTGATGAATACTTCAATCTAAAGTATATTTTCATTATAAGGGTCCATATTTGACACATAGATATGAAATAATTATGCATTGATGAATACAATGATGGATCGAGATCATGGGGCCTGAAATGACTTTCCAGTGTATGATATGCTCATGGATTGACTAGATCTAAGTATTGGTGCATTCTTTATCTCTGAATATTATGATCTAGGTCTTTCTGAAGTTCTGAAGAGTTGCGTAATTTTAGATCAAAATTTGTAGATCTATACGCAGGTTGGTCTCAGGTAAGTCGGGTATATACGCGGGTTCTATTCTTCAAAGTCACGTATATAAAGTAAGGGTTTATGTTCATAAATGACTGATCAACCTGATAAATGCTACCATATCACTTCTCTCTATCAATGATGTCCTCATGTTGATCTGGATTGAGTGATAATGTCTCAAGTAGAACTAATTGAATGATGAAGTTGAATTTGGTTACATGTTGATTGGTTGAAAAGATTATTGATGTTGTTGACTATATGAGGGTTCTGTAAGCTAACAGAATATTTCATAATACCTCTGATCAACTCTGTGTCTGATTCAGAGTTACAAGTTTTTCAATTTTCAGTATATTAAGATTTTTATGCAAGTTGCTCTACAGAAAAGCGCATATACACGTAGGTTTCCTTAAGTGAAGTAGCATATACGTTTTGGCATATGAATGATCAGGCTCGCAATTGATTTTGTGTATTGATGGAGTATTTTGAGTTTAGTTCTGTGTTCTGGTTACAGTGATCTAACTGTTCTATTTGAATTAAGTTGGTGTTTGCTTCAGTTGATCTACAAGTTGTAATGTATTAAAGCAGGTGCATCCAGTGTGAGAATTTATGAAATGTGGTCCACAGATGTTGTCGAGGTTTGGAGCCTTTTGTAGAAATTCCCACCTGTAGATCACCAGATAATGTAATAGACTAAAGCAAAATACTTGATCTACTTCTACAACCAATTTAGCAGAAGCTTAATCGAACATGAGAAACATCAATAAGAACACATATAACTAATATAGAGAAATCAATCAAACATAACACAGAAGAATTTACTCAGGGAAAGCCTCACCCTAAAACCCCAACTCTGTATTATCATACAAGTGGAAATATAGCTAGTACGACAACTCAAAATCTATATTGCTCTTTCTGCAATACCTCTGCTGCTCATAGACATTCAGAGGGCTCTATCTAGCCTCTTGTCTACCCTCCAAGCCTTCTATTTCTTTGTGCAATTCTGATTGGGGTCCAATGAAGCCACTTGTGTGAATTGGCCTCTTCACACACTCACTAACCTTTGATCGAACTACGTAATCCTAAAGGAGATAAATCCTCATCATGGATGAGCTTCCTTTATAGGAAAAATATTCATCCAACTGATAGTGCACTGTCCCTTCTCTGATCTCAATTGGGTCTCTGTCTAAATTGACATCCATGAGTTATTCATGAGAGAATCTTCATTTATCTGAAGTGCAACAGTTATATGCAAGCATGCATTAACTAACTGAACTTGCTTAATTTAAACAAACTATTTAAATCAATTATAACTAGACTTGACTTTGTTAACTGAGCCAAATAATTACTACTCAAATTAGAACTCATCCTTATCTCTTTAACTGATGGATAAATTCCTCAATTAATAGATAAACGGTTGCATGTCCTCACATAGACTTCATGTTTGATTTTTCAGAACTAATTAACTCATGGTGAATTAATTAATTTATTTTAAAACAGTTGTTAAGTTCAAATTTAGTACAGGGACTGACTAAAATAGGAATCCATCCTGAACTGATAAAAATATAATGCTATTTTTAGTACTTCCATTTTTCATTACATGTTGCCCAATCCAGCACTCTTACTCAAACTACTAATTTTAGCACTGTAGGTTTTAACCCCGTACAGAAATTACCTGCATACGAATTCTAAGACACATAAAATAAACAATGTGAGAGCATAACACATAAAACACATATACACAGAGATTTTCCCTTGGATCCCAAAACCAGGACTACCAGCTTGTTTTTTCATTATGTTCCTTCCAATTTTATAATACATATTTATACATGCTGAAGCATCCAATACGATGGACCGAAAACGATTGCGTCCAAAAAACATGTGCAAAAATCATGCACAAAACCATAGGTGGGTTCGCGTAACATAACATAGGGTCCAAAACCAAAATTTTCTAGGGCGCTACCCCGAACCCCATAAAGTGGGGTTACGGGTACACCTCAAACCCCCTGTGACCCCCCCGCTACACAATTGGTGAAACAAAGGGGGGCTCCACCCCCCCCCCCCCCCCGCCCTAACCCCCTCCATTAACTACGTCGGCTAGTCGTGGAAAGAATATAACACAACCCAACATTCTCCCACTTGTTGTTTTCTTTCCACAGGGGGCCACAAGAGAGCTTAGTCATTTTTCCAGCCCTGAAATGCCCATTGTGTCTCTACACTAAGAGAACTTCTTAGAACTCACAGATTTTGTCAATGCATCTGTAGTATTCTTCAAAGTGTCCACCTTTACCAACAACACCTTTTTGTCTTCTATCATATCCCTCACAAAGTGATACTGAACATCAATGTGCTTTGTCTTTGAATGATATGTAGGGTTCTTTGCCAAGAAAATTGCACTTTGGCTGTTACAGTCTATCCTTATAGCTTCTTGTACTAACCCCATACTTGAACATAATCTCTGCAACCAAACCACTCCCTTGCTTGCATGGTGGCTGCCATGTATTCTGCCTCTATATTTGATAGTGACACTACAGATGGTTTCTTACTCATCCAACTAACTATAGCTCCAAATAGGTTAAACACATACCCACTTGTAGATCTTCTCTAATCCAGATCTCCAGTCCAGTCTACATCAACAAAGGCACGAATATCCAACATTCTGTCCAATCCTAATCTTCCTTGGTAGAAAAAACCATAATCACTAGTGCCACGCAAATACCTGAAAGCGCACTTCACTGTTGTCCAATGCTCCTTCCTTGGTTTTGAAATAAACTTGCTCAATACTCCCACTGCATGTGCAATGTCTAGTCTATTATAGACCATTGCATACATCAGGCTACCGACTGCACTTGGATATGGAACACGGGACATGTCCTCTTCCTCTTCTTGTGTCTTGGGACACTGTTCAACAGATAACCTCACACCTACAAGAATAGGAACCTTCACTGGTTTACTATCCTGCATATTAAACCTCTGCAGTATTGTCTCGACATACTTCCTCTGGTTTAACCAGAGCTTCCTCTTTGTATGATCTATTTTAATTTCCATGCCCAATATATAGTTTGCAGCACCAAGATCTTTCATGTTGAATTTGGAGGACAATTGGGTCTTCAAATCCAGTTCTTTCTTACCCTTCACCGCAAAGCCTTCAGGTTGCTTCATGTAGATCTCCTCTTCTAGTTCCCCATAAAGAAATTTTGTATTCACATCCATCTATTCTACCTCAAAATCAAAAGCAACAAAAACAGATAAAAGTAATATAATAGAAGTTACCTTGGCAACAGGAGAAAAAATATCACCAAAATCAATTCCTGGCACCTGGGA
>APFE031491105.1:10928-25150 GCA_000404065.3 Pinus taeda | reverse complement strand
TCTTTCTCTCCCTCTCGTCCCTCTCTCTCTCTCTCTCCCACTCTTTCTCTCCCCTATTTCTCGTTCTCTCTCCCCCCCCCTCTCTTCCTTTCCCCCTCTCTCTTTTCCTCTCCCCACACTCCCTCTCCCCACCCCTCTTGTTGGCCTTTAGGGACTTGACCTAGGTTCATAGTGTATTGAGCACCAACAAAACCCTCAACCATTGGCCCTTTCGGTAATGACCTGCAAGTAGATCGCAGTATCAGCCGAAGCAGTTATGGGAGGTTTTAGAACCAAGTTTCTACAACTGAAGGGACACTATGCTATGGAACCCATGTGATTCCTTATGTTTTATACTTAACTACAACTTCACATATATAATAGACTTCGCACAAATTTTGTGTTCATAGATTTTCTTTCATCACATAAATGTACTAGAGAATAATATAACCTATATTCTTTCGCATAAATACGAAACAAACATGCATATAAACACAGAGAACAAACACAAATTCACAATATTTGCCAAAAATTCTTCTTTATTAAGATGATTTTTTTAGTACATACACTTCTTCGACCTATGCACCTAGTTGCAGGTGGTCTGCACACTCATTTGCAGACTCATTAAGGCCTTCGTGCACTCAGCTATGGAGCCTTTCCCCAAAACACATACTAAAGACAAAAAAATATGATCAAATTGTTCGCATTGCTTCTTTTCTATATCTCTCCTCGACAAAGCATTACATATTCTTATATAGGTTCCATTGGGATTTGACCCACCCCAAATCCCCTAGATGCTACGTGGTACATATATAACTTTGAGGAATCCGCACACTTCACTCCTCAAAATTTAGAGTCTTTGACCGAAACTTAGACCAAGTTGGGTCGTGCTCAATAGGTCCCCAACAATTACATGTGACTCCTCCCGAGTCACTTAGCTAAGGTTCCCTTGATCTTTGTTGTGATGTCGTTGTAGACTGCATTATATTGCTGCATTGTTTCTACCATTTTTTGCTTCTTGTTGCACCTCCTTCAGTAATGCCTCTATGGTTGGGCAACAACCTTTTGCAACATTTCTATCTCCCTTTTATTCAATTCTTTGAGCCTTTCATTGACTTCCTGAGAAATTTACAAGGCATCATCCTGCCACAACTTAGTCTTCTCCCGCAAAATTTGCTCCTTCCTTCAAATATCATCTATCTGGTTTTGGAGTTTCTTTCCTTCAGTGATACTGGCGAGCCTATGCAAGACCAGTAGGGTCTTCACAACTGTCAAGACCTCATCGCACCACTTCTAGTTCTCCTACAATTCTTCCTCAATCATCTAAATGTTTAGATCCTCCTGCAATGAGGTCCAAATTTGCATTGTGTCATCCAATAATTTCCCGCAATTTTCCACTGTGTCGAAGATGCCTTTTAAGGATTATTTTAAGTCCTTTTGCCTCTACTCACATACTTCTGGTGGCATGGCTGGCTGCACCCTTATTTGAAGCTCAAATATATGCACTTCATACTCAAATTTCATCTTGGCCAACGTGTTCTTCAATTCCTTGATTGTAAGGGTGAGCTTCACGACCTTCTCTACTGGTGGGTCCTCCTCGCGAACATTCGTGTCTGGAGCTGTGCTCCAAGTATCTATGATGACTTTTTCTAACTTTTGTTGTCATTGCCATACATCATCTCTATGCCTAGTCAACTTCTCCAGCTCCTTCTTCAATGTAGTTTTCTCCTTTTTCACCTGTATTATCAACTTCGAGGTTCGATGTTCCCTTTGTTGTAGTTGGGTCATTAAACTCTGATGAAACTCATGCAACACTTGAATGGGTAGCGCAACGATATTCATGTTGAAATTATGCCATGCTTTAACTCACCCTTTATCTTTTGGTGCATCGAACTCTAGTGCCCCAGCTGGCACCTGCAAAATTCTAATGTCAAATTGTGTCTCTATTCTCCGCTCTACCTACAGTGACTGAGTTATTTGTTATGGTTGTTTTGTTACCTGCGGAAATGGCTTCAACTCTACAATGCCCTTCTGAACATTATCTAAGATGGCTCTATTATGATCATCGATCCTATCCCAGGTATCCATTGTGATCCCATACCTTCTTGCCGATTTCATCAATGTCCCCATTAGTGAGGATGAGCGGTATCGCGCCTATGGACTTACCTTCTTTCTGATTTTTCCTCGTGGTCGACGTAGTTGTTGCAGGAACTCTCCTTTTAAGGATGAATGGTGACTCCTCCAACACTACTACATCATTGGGAGGGTCCTAAGTTTCCTCAGTTTTTTGTTCAGTGTTTGACTCTATCCCTTCTGTTTCCTTTTGTTTATCCATCCCACTCATACCTGCATGTTGCAAAGTATGCTTCTCTATTCCAACCTCTCCAGTGGGTGGAGACATCCATTCTTCCAGCTAGCATTGTATTACTGTGAGAAAATCATCTTCGGTTACTAGGTATGGCAATGGGTGATATGTCCTAGTTGGGTCCTTTATTACTCTTACATAGGCTATGTGGAAGTCTGCCTTGAAACCACAATGTGAAAATAATGCATATGCAAACTAGGTGACAACCTTGGATGTTGATTCACCACCATGTGTATATCCATTGACATTAGCACAAAGAAAACATATTCTCTATTGCGTGCGATAGTTCCTTAGTAAACTAGAGGGAGGCATAGCTCGCTGCTTCATAGACATCCACACCGATAGAAGGAAACTATGAGTATTTGAGTTATTTCCATGCAACTAGCGCGATGAGAATTATCAGCCAAGCGCAGTGGAACGTCTTCCATTCTTCTTGCACTTCTATGCAATCTCTCAAAAATTCCTTACACAGATAAGCGGCCTAGTGAAACTGGATCCCTGCACTGCACTGAACAACCAAAGAAACTATAGCTGCAAGCACCTCATTAGCCCTAGACTTCCTAATTATTTTACTCGCCAAAATGTATGCGGAGAAACACACTCGTTGATCCTTGATGGAATTGATATCGTATCCCCATGACTTCTTCACTATCCCAAACTTGGCTTTCATCATTTGCACCATATCCTTTTCCTTATTTTTTCCATAAATTCATCTTCAGGATCTTTTCCCTAGTGAGGCAATGATGTGATTCTTCTGATTAATATCTCGTCAATCGAGATCCTCATCCCTAGCCAAAGGCACCCATCATGCACTATTGCAAGGAGATGTCGCACACAAGATGTTCTAGATGTGCTTCTACCAAAGTGTGGCACGTCCAACATTTTTAAGAGACCTTCTCCTTGCAACCCTATAGCCCACTAGTGTGGCTCTAGCCTTGTGACTCCACGTTCTACGTATTGTACCTACTTAGCTCAAATTTTGGGTACTTGTTGTGACCATTAAATTCCAAATCTTCTATCTTTAGCTGTGGGATATTCCTCAACACTTTGCCATCAAATGACACTTCCTCCAGTAGCAACACGTTGAATGCGCAAAATTTCCATCCTTTGGCTCCTTAACCAGCTTGGTGCTTTGTTTTCTAGGTGGCATGTAAGTTGCGAGCACAAAGGAGACCTTTGCGCCCTCTGTCTCCATTGGGTGAAATCTGACCTCCTCTTCGTTTTCATTAATATTTTGAGGCAACGGCCTCTTTCCTCTCTGCACTGGATTTTCCCCTTGTCTTCCTTATTCTTCATGCACAATTCCCTATGTGTTTTCTTTCTCGAGGAGGTTTTGAGTTCCACCCCAAAGACCTCAGCAGGCCTCCTCTCCTATTTCTTCTATGGCTATGGTTTTGCGGGTAACTGCTTTCTCGATGACCTTACACACCCTAGGGACATGGGCATGTTCACTGTTGTGGATTTTCTAGTTTGTGCCTCCATTATACCTATTAATCTTCTTTCTGCAAATACTCTAACAATTTCCTTAAAACTCCTCTCAGTCATACAATAGCTCTCTTCTCTTAACACTTAGACGCAGCTTCTCAAATTCTAAAGGGAGAAAAGTATAAAATATGGCATGGGATATGGTTTTTATAACAAATTTGAATTCCCAACCCCATGATTGGCTAATATTTCCTCATTTAATGCACATATGGGGCTAGATACAACCAGTTGTGCTTCATAAATTCTCTTCTCCCGTGTCGCTTAATCACAATTTCGTTTTAACGACAATATTTTCCTTTCAGCAGTCATATTTCCAGCCAATTTTGTTGAACCTTCATTTTTGGCGCAATCATCCCTTCTTCATCGTAGCTCATTCATACTTCTTCATACTCTTGAGTCTCACGCAGTAGTTTTCCTTCAACAAAGTCCCCTTCTGCAGAGTAGTTTATAGTCCCATGCACATTTTCAACTCTAGGTGGGACTAAGACTTTCCTTCTTTTATTCCTTAGTGTGAATTTCTAGGGACAGAGTCATCCATGTATACCTTCAATCTGCTACCATTCACTCACCCTGGAATCCACTGACCATTCAACTTGCAAGCTAAAGTACATGACTGTCAAAGACGTGCTTGACGATATATGGTCCTAACCAATGTGTCTTAAACTTTCTTGGGAGCTTTGTGAACATACTTTCATATAAAAGTTCAAGATCTCCCTCTCGGAATTTCTTTTTCTTGATGTGCCTGTCATGCTAAGATTTCTTGCTTGCTTTTTGTACTTTCTTATGAAACCCGACTATAAATCGGCCCTCCTCCTGAGCAATGAACTATGCCATCCTCTCCTCTGTGATATCAAAATCTACCATATCCGTGAAAGTTGCAATTCTTAAACTAGTCACAATATATTCCATAGGCATGACTGCCTCTTGCCCATATACCAACCCAAAAGGTGTATGCCCTGTCAACTTCTTGCATGTTGTTCTATAGGCCCACAATACTACTTGAATCCTTAGATCCTAGTCATTTATGTTCACATTGCACACTTTTGTGAGTGCATTCTCCATAATCTTATTGAAAGCTTTGACTATCCCATTCACTTGAGGATGATATGGAGTGCTCTTCTGATTGTGTATTCGAAATTCTTTAGTCAGTTCCTCAATAATCTTGTGTAAGAAATGTGAACCCCAATCACTCATTAATATCTTCGGGCACCCAAATCTAGATAGAATGTATTCAAAAATGAATTTCACAACGGTATCTGCATTGTAATTATTCACTAGTTGGGCATCATCCCACCTCGTCAAATAATCAGTTGCATTCATAATGTATCTTGCACTTGTCTTCCTTCCTGGGAGGTTAATAGGCCCAACAAAGTCAATAGCCCATTTGTCAAATACCTACAATGCCACCTGTGGATTTAATGGAATTTCATCTCTTCTAGATGGCCTTCTTATTCTTTCACATATGTCGCACACCTGACATAACTCTTTTGTCTCCTTATGCACTGTAGACCACCATAACTCTACTCTCAAGATTTTTTGTATGGTGACCTTCCCTACATAATGTCCACCCACAACTCTTTCATGAGATTCTACTAGAATACTTTGCCTTTCACGTTCTCAAATGTATCTTCACAATATTTCATTTGGTACCATTTTATACAACTGACCTAAAATCAACTTGAAATCGGCTTCTTTTACCACCATCTCCTTTTTTTGTTGCGTGGTGTACTCTATGGGTGCCATCCCTATGGCCAAATACTGAATAATATCTATGAAGTGAACATCTGCGACCATGATCATGAATAATTATGCGTTGGCAGGTTATCTTCGATACTAGTCGGATCTTCACCTGTCGATAGCTGTGACAAGTGATCTGGACCAACATTCAATCTTCTGGGCTTGACTATAACCTCAAAATCATACTTCTGGAAAAACAACAACCATGACAAATTTTTCCTCCTAAAAGAGGCCTATTCACCAAATATTTCAATGTGGAGTAATTAGTGAACATCTTAAAGTGTGCTCCCAAAACGTAGTGCCTGAACTTTTGTAATGCATAGACCATAGCTAACTCTTCTCTTTATGTCGTAGTGTAGTTCTTCTTTTCCTTCGACAATTTTCTGGTTGAAAAAGCTATGGGGTTATCAACTTCACCTGCTCCTAGATGTGTTAGAACTACACCCAGTGCTATCCAAGATGCATCGACATGTACACGAAATTCCTTATTCTAGTCTAGAAACATTAATATCAGCACAATTACCATCTTCTCCTTCAGTATATCTAGACTCTTCTGACATTCTTCATCCCAATTAAAAGTGACATCTTTCTTTAATAACTTCTCCATCGACGTAATTATTTGTGCATACCCCTTTATAAACTTTCTATAGTAGCCAATGTGTCCAAGTGTTGCAAGTAGTTGTTTCACCATCTTCGGTGATGGTAATTGCACAATGATTTCTCTTCATGGGATCCACCAACAACCCTTGTTTGTACACAATATGTCCTAGCAGTATACCACAAGGCACACAAAAGATACACTTCTTCAAGTTCATTGAAATTGATGTTGCCTGCATATATCCAGCATAAGCCTTAAGCTCGCAATATGCTTCTGTAATAGCCCAAAGACTATCCAAGCATCAAAATAAGCTTCCAAGAATTTGTGTATATACTCAAATGCCATGACTACAACTCTAGAAAATATGGTAGGTACATTCTTCAAGCTGAAATCCATCATTGGGTATTGAAATGATCCCCACTCTACTGCAAAAGTGATCTTATGTCTATTTTCTAGTGCAATATGATATGATGGTAACTCTAAAACCTATTTATGAAAGAATAGGCCTCATGCCCTCCTAGATTGTCCAATACTTGATCTGTAAATGGTGTAGGGAAGCAGTCATGCACACATGCATCATTCAGTTTCCCTAAATTGACACAGATTCTAATTTCTCCCTTAGTCTTATTTTCTTGAACTATCATGGGACTCACCCATTCAAACTCCTCGGTAGGCTCGACAATCCCTATTCTGAGCATTTTACCTAATTATTCCTCCATTTTTCCTTGTACTTCAAGTTCAACCTATAATGTCTCTTCTTCACAAGCTTTGCATCAAGTTTCAAAGGGATCTGCATTAGTCCTAGGTCCCCTAATATGCCCTTCATTTCAGAAAATTTTGTGGGGAATAACTCCTGGTATTCATGTAACAGTTCCATGATCTTACTAACTGTATCTATGTCCCAATTGTCGCGAAATTCAGATTTTCCTCTGTGCCAATATTCACTTTCTGTGTTTTTACTGGCTGCGTTATATCCAATATTTTTGGTTTTCCCCAACAACTTCACAATGACCTTCTGATTCTGGTATATCAATGTTGCGTGGATCTTCATCTTCTTCAGCGGTGATATTATAACATTCCAATGCATTTTTTAACTGCACATCCCAATCATGTTACCTAATTATTGGAGCTTCATTCTAAAAAATCTTTGATTTGATCATGTGAAGAGTTGAATCTGGACACGGATAATCACCTTCAAAACTGAATGTCAGTATGTGTTAGGATATTAAGACACATAGGAAATAGTTAAGTATAACTTGGTCTAGTGTAGAGTTAGGTAAAATATGTTTCTTTACTATGTACATTTGTAACTTACAATCTGACGGTCACGATATGTTCTAGACATGAAGTGATCTGACGGTTCATTCTCTCCTTGGTATTACCGACACTTGATCCTTGGCTTAACACTCGATTGGTCCATGATCTGTATTTAAAGAGCATGGAGGGTCATTTGTAGTGTAACCTTTCATGAGAGAAGCTTATGTAAATTTTCTTTCTTTTATTAATAAATTGCCTGAAGTGGCTGCGTTGGCTCAGGTCGTGGACTGTTTCCCTCTTTGAGGGTTTTAACCACGTCAAGAATATTGATGTATTGATCTGTGATCTATTTGTGAGCAGTGTACCTTGTAAATTTCTACATGGTATCAGAGCTATTTGAGGTCCGTATCCATTGGTGATCAAAATATAAAGCCGATACAACTGCATCCGATTGTCGTTTCCTAGATCTACTATTTCTGACTGGTTTCAGGTTGAGAGGAGTGCTCTATTGTGTTAGGAGCATCTATTCCAGTGAGGAACCGATTTCGTTTCATGCGAAAAGGTTTCCGGTAGTCCTAGCTATGATATTTTTAAGATCTGAAGGTATACAATTTTTTTTGTAGTTCTAGTTATTCATCTCTCTGTTTATTTTGGTTTATTTAGCTCTTGTTTTTTTCATTAACAGATCTATACCTTTCATTTCTAGGTATGCTCTTTTCCCTACGACTCTGTGTGATCTGGGCAAATCAAAAACATAAAGAAAGGATTTTTCTCATATGTATGCTCTTTTCCACCGTGCCTTAGTGTGGTCTTGGAAAATCAGAAACATTGAGGAAAATATTTAGTTTCTGGTGAAAGCTAACTTCAAGCCACAAGGTTTTTTCTTTTTAATATGTCCGTGTTGGGTTGTGTGGTTTTTCGTTTTGTAGGCAAAAAGAGTTTTCCAAGTAAGCACACACCCCAAAGCTTCAGTGACTAAAAAAAAAAACCTTCCTCTTTTCCAAAAATTACTATCCTTTTAAACTAGCTCACTTGATCCAAAGCTACTTTATGAGAAGATAGGTCTTGGGTTCAAGTCTTTCTTTTTGTTCAGTTACATTTTCAAAAAGCACATGCAATTTATGTTTTAAAGTTACTTTATGTAAAAGTGTTCTCACCCATTATAAAAAGTGAGTCACTTATAATTCTAAAGTCTCTTATCATTTTTTTTCTTTATGTTGATGATCTTATCCTTACTGGTAGTGATCCCAACCTTATAAACCATGTGAAGTCCAACCTTACCAAGAAGTTTGAAATGATAGACTTAGGACACTTGCATTATTTTCTTGGACTTCAAGTCTTGCAATCCAAGGTATTTCCCTTTCCCAGTCCAAGTATTCTTGTGATATTCTACGTCACTTTCACATGGAATATTGTATGCCAGCCCCTTCTCCCTTTCAGCCTAGAGCCAAACTTTCAGGCACTTTTACTTCCCTTGAAGTTGATGCTACCTTATACCATCAGCTTGTAGGAAAAATTTTGTATCTAACTCATACCCGTCCTGACCTTTCCTTTGTTGTTGGCCTTATTTCTTAGTTTATGCAAAACCCACATGAAATTCATTAGAAAGTAGCTAAAAGAATACTTTGTTATGTTCGAGGTATAGTTTAGTTTGGGATTCATTACAGTGTACAAGAATATCCTCTATTGGTTGGTTTCACTCGTTCCGGTTGGGCTGGTGACCCAGATGATCAGAAGCCTACTGCAAGTTATGTCTTCACTCTTGGTTATGGACCTATTACATGGGCTTGCAAGAAACAAAGTGCCATTTCTCTTTCTTCAGCAGAAGCAGAGTATCGTGGTACCATAGAAGATAGTAAGGAAGCCCTCCGACTTCATCAAATCCTGTCAGAATTTGGTTTTCAACAGCAACAACTGGCTACACTTTGGTGTGATAATCAAAGTGCCATTCAACTATGCAAAGATCCAGTCCAACATTAGCACAACGAACACATTGAACTACAAATGCACTTCATCAGAAAGCTCATTCATGACCATGTTCTTGAAGTGTAATATTGTTTAACTGATGATCAAGTGGCAGACATCTTTACAGAACCTCTCACAAAGGCGAAGTTTACTAAACTTTGATTTATGGTTAGAGTTCAGGAAGTTGTTACTAAGGGGGGATAGGCTCTAATGCCTCCTTCCTTCTCCTATTATGTCATATTTGTACATCCTTCAATCCTATCCTAAGTTGTTCTTAAGAGGGGATGTTAGGATATTATGACACATAGGAAATAGTTAAGTACAACTTGTTCTAGTGTAGAGTTAGGTAAAGTGTGCTTCTTTACTATGTACATTTGTAACTTACAATCCGACGGTCATGATATGTTCTAGACCTGAAGTGATCCGAAGTGATCCAATGTTTCATTCTCTCCTCGGTATTACCGAAACTTGATCTGTGGCTTAACACCTGATTAGTCCATGATCCGTGGCTTAACACCCGATTAGTCCATGATCTCTATTTGTAGTGTAATTGTTCATGAGAGAAGCTTATGTAAATTTTCTTTCTTTTATTAATAAATTGTCTGAAGTGGCTGTATTGGCTCATGTCATGGACTATTTCCCTCTTTGAGGGTCTTAACCACGTTAAGAATATTGGTGCATTGATCTGTGATCTGTTTATGAGTAGTGTCCTTTAGTGTTCATAGGAATGGTTTTCTAGGGTGTGGATAAACCCATGCACCCATTCGCGTTTTGGAATTTCTTTCCAAACCGACATTGTTGCCAATCTTCTATATTTATTTTATGAGAACCCCACCATCTAGCAAGTGTAGACCTCACTGCTACTTCCAAAGCTTACAACCTCTATTCCTCTGGTCTTTCTTTTTCATATTCATCAAGAAAAAAGACTACATCTCAGATCCCATCATAATAAGGTAGAGCACAAACCTTGAACGTGATGCAGTGTAGTGATTTTGTGGTAGATACTTCATAGAACTTGTTCTACCAATTTTCCAACTCTTCCTTAGAATCTAAAGTATAGGAATTGTCCTGCTTCCAATCGAATTTTCCATCTGCATTGGGATTAATGAACATCACGGTACTGAATCCAAATAGGCTCTGTACAACCCACTCCCTTTGAAGGATACAGAGGGACGATCACCCTCATATCGTCTTTCTTAGACACCATTTGTCTCTTCTTCAAATTAATGATCGCCAAATTATCAAAATCCCAGTCCAATCCGAGCAATGACAGATAGGGGTCACTCTCATCTATAATTTCAATCACTTTGAAGTTTTCAAGGGTTTAGACTCCTTCAATATCTACTATGATGCCTGGTAACCTTCCCATAGGGACAATCTTCTATTGGTTGGCCATTCTCAACTCTATCATCGACCATTGCAACTTCGGTTTTCCCATTAACTCCCATGTTTTCTTAGGCAACACGTTGGAATAAAATCCTAAGACTAGGATTACCTGATCCATATCATATTCCCTAATTTGCATAGTTAATCTCATTTCCTTTCCCGTTCTCTTCTTGTGTCGATGTAAATTGTTCACTGTGCGCAGACCACTTTGTGGTACTTCTTTATCTGGAGAAGGGTCTATTAGCTCTTAGAGCCCTTTGACAATGCTCTGATTTATCAACAACTTCATACAAGTTTGTAAAAATGACTTCAAAATATCTGGGTCTAATTTTTTCATTGGAATAGGCACTTTGTCACATACCTTATTTAGCATTAACTTCAGTTGCACAGTAGATGTTGAAGCCCCAAAATCTAGGAAACCTTGCTTCGCTTCCATGAACATTTCCTTTTCCTTGTGGATACTGAACCCAGGGGCCTTTTCTACAGTCTTTCTTACCCATGTCTCCTCTACTTTCTTCTTATCCTTCTTGTCTCCTGTTGAAGATCCACTTCCTTTTACTATGTTGATGCGTGATTTGTCTTGTCTTAGTTCAACGATCATCATTTGAATATTTCCTACGGGTTTTTGATTCCTTTTCTCCTATATCTTCGCAATCAGATCAAGATATTCTTCTATCACATGATCAAAGGATTTCTAGTAGCTGGAGGTTGCGGTTGGATTCTGACAATCTCTTGCAAAGTGTCTTGCCTATCCATAGTTGTAGCAGACGATCTAGCCATGTCCTCGACCAACTCCTTGTCCTTGTCCTCATCCTCATCCTTAGAAGCCTCCTCTACCAACATGTTGGCCCTATTATTCATGTATATATCCTTAAGCTTGAAATCTATAAGCATCAGTAGTGTGTTCCATCATTAAGTCATAGCTTCAACAATTTCTCTCATCATGGCCTACTGATTTACAAAATTTGCAAAACAACTGCTTTGGGGTTTGCACATACCTCTATAATATATAACAATCCTTAGAATGATTTTGACCTCTCATTCTACATATTTTGCACCACAAGCTTGATCTCGGGTTTACTGGATTAGGTTCTCCACTTTGCAAATAATTTCTATACACTAGGCATTGATCCTTATAATGGCCCTCAACTTTTCATTTTGTACACCATACTTCTGACCTGGTCTCCTCACCTCTCTTGACATCTTGCAATTTCGAGGTAAAATTTTCTAGATAATTCTAAATGTGTTTTACTCCTGAATGAGTATCTCCAATCAACGAAGCTTCCAACTTCATTGCAATCTCTAATGCTTCAGATTGGGTCCCTATCTTTTGTTGCATTAAGGGTAACCTAATATGGGGCAATAACGCAACGATAAACCATTATTTATGTTGTTCATGGGGTATGTTAAAGCTTACTTTTCTCATAAACACCTTGAAATGCTGAACTAATTCCCATACAAATGCAGTAGTCGTCTACTTGAAATCCTTCAGCTCCGTATTGCACTATGATTCTAATTTCAGCTTCTTGAATTCTGATACCAACACTTTCTTAATATCATCCAGTGAAGCAACTAGATTAGTTTCAAAATACTTCATATACCATGTTAATTCTGTTTCTCACATTATCCTGATGAGTTGCACCTTATTTACATTTTCGTTAGTGTCTTGTTTGCCATATTGCATCAGCTACAAACCAGAACTGGTCAGGATCCTCTGATCCAAATCTTCTAAAGGTAGGCAGCTTAATGTCATCATCCATTCTTCCCCTTGGAGGGTTAGGGGGAGGGGATTGATGAGGGGGAGGGGACGGGGTGTAGGGGAATTATGGGGAGGGGGATGAGGGGTAAGGGTAGTATATGGGTGGGGGATCCCAAATTTGCCCTGATTTTTCTCAACTCCTAACTTCGACACACATTCAAGAAGGGAGGGGTAATACTGCAGGGTTGTGGCGTTAGTTCTTCCTTCTTTTCTCTCAAACCCACCTAACAAGGGACTATAGTCAGTCTCAATAAATTTCTTGTGATCTACTTGAAGGAATTTAGGTACTTACCTTGCGAAACCTTGAAATATCTTCACTCAATTTCGATATAAGATACAGTCTCATATATTGTGAACTCAGTAATAAATCCTCCCAGGATACTGTCGATCCAAACATCAACCACCCTTGAGATGTTTTTATTAGTATTCTTGAGTCATTGTATCAATTCATTATTCCAGGCAGTAGGATATCATGCTTGAATCATGCGTTTTTCTCTTTAATCTTTGATAAACATTCATATAGTTCATTAGAAAAAGTTGCGAAGAAGACCTTGTGCTATTCTATAAAGAGATACCTCTGCAACCAGGCTTTAGTCGACAAATGTGGATTTAAATTTTCCTGAACTACGAATTCTTGCTCCTTTTGTTCTACCCAATCTTGTGTTTCCTTCTTCGATGGATACCACATCCACATCCCTCAAATATATCTCAATGCTTGCAACAAAACCATTTGTTGGCCTTTAGGGGCTTGACCCAGGTTCAGAGTGTACTGGATACGAAAAACCCTCAAACACTGGCTCTTTTGGTAATGAATTGTAAATAGATCGCAGTCTCACTTGAAGCAGTTATGGGAGGTTGCAGAACCAGATTTGTGCATATGGAGGGACACTCCACTATGGCACTCGTGTGCTTCATTATGTTTTCTACTTAACTACAACTTCGCATATATAAAATACTTCGCGTAGATGTTGACTTTATAAATTTTCATTCATCACATAAACGTACGAGAGAACAATATAACATACATAATTTCACATAAATAAAGGACAAACATACATCTAAACATATAGAACAAATACAAATGCATAAGATTTTCCAAAACTTTTTCTTCTTTATTAAGATGATTTGTTCAGTACATACACTTCTTCAAACTGCGCACCCAACTGCAGGTGGTATGCGCACTCAACTGTAGACTCTTCAAGGCCTCCGTGCACTCAGCTACTGAGCCTTTCCCCAAAACATAGACTAAAGACAAAAAAATATGATCAAGTTCCTCGCATGACTTGTCTTCTATATCTCTCCTCGACAAAGCATTACATCTTCTTATATAGGTTCCATTACTACAAAACTATGGTCCAGATACTATGGACTCGCCAAAACAATGAGTAAAACCCTGATACCCATTACAAAATGAGGGGCTTTGACCCACCCCAAAGCCCTTAGACACCACGTGGTACATCTATAGCTTTGCGCACTCTGCTCCTCAAAATGTGGTGTCTTTGACCAAAACGTGGACCAAGTTGGGTCGTGCCCAACACCTCTCTCTCTTTCTCCCTCTCTATCCCTCTCCCTCCCCTCCTCATTCCCTCTCTCCCTCTTTCTCCCTGTCTCTCTCTCCCTCTATCTCTCCACCCCCACACTCTCTCTCTCTGTCCCCCCTTTTCCCCCGATCCCACTCTCTCACCCTCTCT
>APFE031491102.1:0-13054 GCA_000404065.3 Pinus taeda | reverse complement strand
TTATTTATTCATGCTATTATTATTTTTGGAATAAGAATATATAATTTATTTATGTAACCTAAATTACTTCTTCAAAAGAAATCATTCAAACAAATAATAAATTTATAATAACCATTAGTATTATTTTATTAATAACCTAATGTTATTTAATTAAATAAATTACTTATCATACATGACATTGTACCTAATTTTACTAATTTCTAGAAATATAATATTATATTATTATTTTAATTTATTAAAAATAATAATAATAATAATTTATTAATATAAGTTTCTTCAAAAGAAATATTCCAAACAAATAATTAAATTATATAACCATAGATTATTATATTAAAACCTAAATGTTATAAATAAAATAAAATTACTAAGATTACTTATTCATTGTTACTTAATGTTACTAATTTCTAAAAATAGAATTTATATTATAATTTTGATATATAAAAATAATAATAATATTAAATTTATTAATATAAGTTGGCTGTGGTTACTAGAGTTAAAAATAGCCATTATGTAGCAGTTAGTTAAAAATAGCCATTATGTATCAGTTGGAAGTCTCTCCTAGTCTATTTAACATGCTAGTCCAGATCTGTTTTTTCAAATTGTCATGAGCACACTAGTTGGTTCCAAACGCGTCCACACAGGTCTTTTTCATGTTAAACAAATTAATTATTTTATCATTCTCAAGAAAACCCCCACCATTTCCTCAGTAAATAAAACTAAAAGTATTGAAAGTTAGTTATGAGTTATTATTATGACTTGTATTTAGCACCTTATTTTATTCAACCCATGGTATTTTGCTTGTAAGCATAAAAATAAATAAATTAAAAGTTAGTTACCAATCATTCTTACCACTTGTATTGAGCACATTGTTTTATTTAACTCATGGTATTGTATTAGTAGTTTAGGAGACTTATTTTCCTATAAAAGGGACATCTATGTTATGCATTCATAGTAGCCCATTGTTAGTTCAATTGGTAGAGTCCCCTCATTAAAAGACCTTTTCTATTTGAGAGGTCAATACCTTAAATTATAAAGGAGATTGAATTCTCTTTCCACTCTTCTGAAGCTTCTTGGTGGCGTGAGAGTGAGATCAGTGCGAAGTTCTATTGTGGATCCTGGGAGTACACATATTCAATAGAAATAGGCACTGATGTGTGTGTTCTCCCACCACACTTTTACTCAAGCAAAGTTGGGGAGATGAAGGTATGGCTCATTTTAAAGTGTTATTTAATTCACCAATAACACTTTACTATCTTCTAGTTTCTCTAAGATCTCTTCAATAACATTTTATTATTTCTATATTTCAGCCCATCTTCTTAGGTTGAGAGATTTTGTTTTAGTTGAAATTATAGATTTTATTGTTCTGTGTTTCAATTTTTTTGTTAAACTATTTAATAACTACCTTTTATTATTATATTAATGGTTTTATAACTCTATTAATTATTTATTAAAAATAATGTTTTCTGTTACATTTCTTCATGTTTTAATAATTGTTTTCTGTTAGACAAAGACCGAAGTGGAAAAAAGAAAGGAGCTGGTCAAACAAGAACTAGCTGAATCTGCGATTACCGGACAAGTTGTGGACTATTTCAATCCAGTAATGAAGTTGAGGATATTATTAGGCGATAAGGAAATTGACTTAGGTGACGAAGTAACTGCTGATAAGCTTAAACACACACCTACCCGTATTTATCACAAGCCCTTTGAACCCTTGCAGCAACCGATATCAGTAGCTTTGGTAAGTTACTCAATTTTAATCAATATCTTTCCATTTATATTTTATCGAATTGAAATTCATATATTATTAAGCTGTTAACATTCTCACGCATTCAGGTTATCACCGATCCTGATGGCGACAAGTTACAATGGTAACATATAATCCTTAACTCATTGATATCCATTAAATAATCTCACAATAAAAGTATGAATCAATGGTTGTTTTTTATTAATGTTTACCTTGCACTGCAGGTTAATTACTTATTTCATTGCCAAGGATGCAGGTGAAAAAGGTATCGTACGGTTTGTTACTTTCTTTGATATTTACATTCACAAATCACGGTTTATTTACATTCATTCATATTTTCTGTTTGGCTGTCATGAAATATTAGGAGAAGTAAAGGAGGAGATTTTTCCTTATGAAGCTCCTGCACCCGGTGCACGCAAGATAGTTTTGATCTTGTTCAAGCTTGACACCGATCCCGCTGTGCCTGAATCCAGAGGCGAATTTTCCACCAGAAATTTCGTGGAAACAAATCAACTTGGACTGCCGCTTGCTGCTTCATTTGTCAACATCCGTCGCGCACCAACTAGGAAGAGGAAGCAGAAAAAAATAAGTGATAATATTTATAATACTCATCCTGACTCGGTCATTGAGTGGAGCCTATCCTGACTGGAGCATTTACTGGAGAATTTAGGTTTAGTTAGCAGTTGGATCCAATAAAAACATTGTTTTTGGTCGTTGTATTGCGTGTAGGTGATTAAATCTAAGCTGGCAAATAAAATTTTTGTTTCCTTTATTTAGGTTTCATATGATTAGCTTTTACTTTGGTATTATTAGTTATGAATGCCAATCTAATTCACTAAATGTGCTGTTTTAATATTTTGATTGAAATTCTCTAAAATTAAAATAGTTTAGTTATTTTCGAATTGATTTATATATTTAAAAATATGATATGGTTATATTTTAAATCTGCTTTTTAATATTTTGATTCAAATTCTGTAAAATTAAAATAGTTTAGTTATTTTTTAATTTATTTATATATTTAAAAATATGATATAGTTATTTCTTTTGTTTTTCATAATATTAGTTATGAATGGCAACCTAAGTCAATAATTGTGTTGTTTTTGAATAGGCAATTATATTTAACTATTTAACTATATATTATATTGTTGAATTTGTAGTTCTTGTTGGTTCTAAAAGAATAGACAAATGAATTTAAATGTGATTACTGCCCAAAACCATCTTTACACTATATTGTATATTTTTTTGGGCAAAATCTTACCATTTGTCCTGGAATAAGCTTAATATTTTTTTTTACACTAAATCAGGTAATTATATTTAACTATTTAAATATATATGCTGTATTTTTTGGCAAAATCCTACAATTTGTCCTTTTTGGAATACATTTGTTAACTAATTTATGTTTGACTATATATTCTATATTTTTGCAGCCAATCCCATAATTTTTTCTTTTATTTAACTATTTTTTTATCTGTTTAACCATTTTATATTTAACTATATTTTATATTTTTGGCTGAATTCACTAATTTATCATTAAATATATTTTTGAAGTAGATGAATGTCTTTAGAGATTAATCACATCATTAAGATTTGGTACAAGTTTTGAACTAAGTAACTTAATAAGGTAGATAAAGTAATATTTTAAAAATGGTGGTTAAGAGTTATTGATTAAAATATTATATATTTTATTATAAATAAGGTTTATGAACAATTATATATAAAAAAACAGTTTTTAATATCATGTGAATCATTTTAAATTTAATTTAAACTCTATGGCTTATGAGTTTGTTACTAAATATTTAGTTTAATTATATTAAATCAACTTAAAGTTATACCGTTAATAATGTGTTCAAAATATTATTTATAATATGTTAAGATTAATTCATAAATTAAAAAAGGTTATAGTTATATATTATATATAATATATATATATATATTATATTATATATATATATATATATATATAATATATATATTTTTAGGATGAAAATCACTTTCAACTGCACTACCACCACATTACATCTCAGTTTCAAAATCTTTGTTGCAATATTGACCTTCCTAGCTTTTTACCTTGTCAAAAATACAGCTATGACCTCAAGAGGCTTCTCTCCAACTTTTTTTTTTTACTTTTGAGCATAGAAATAAAATCTTAAATTAAACTAAATAATTCTTTTCTTTATGTCTCATAGACCTTAGTGGACATTAACCATCATAATATAATTATATTATTTAAATGAAATAATATTAAAGTTATATGGTTAAGGATTCTTTAATTCATATAAATCTAAATATAGTAGGGAGTCTTTTTATTTATTTTCATTATAATAAAAATAATATAGCAAATAAAAATATATATGACTCGCCTCAAGATATAATCTAAATAAAAAAAAAAAAATTTATTAGGAGATTAATCATTTTAAATTATAGAATTATTAGGAGATTAATCATTTTAAATTATGATAATGTAAATTAAAATGTAGATGAATATTGAAAGAAAATATTATAAATAAAAATAAAACTTAACTATTTTATATTTTAGATTTAACTATTTAACTATTTTATACATAATTATAATTATATTTTATTTTTAACTATTTATATATGATGGTTTATATTTATATTTTGTATTTAATTATTTATATATTTTTTATATTAACCTATTTATTGGTATTTTTTCGGCATGGTTATTAATGTCAAATGGGCCCACATTTTTAATTTATATTTTTTCAATAAAATGAAGATTAACATTGCATTAATAACTTCTTTGATATTGGGTAAGGTAGGTAAATAACATTAATAAAATATTTTACTAATACCCAAATTAATAATAAAATATTTCACCTATATTCAAATCAATAATAAAATATTTCACACATACCAAAATTAAACAATTTAAAATTATTCAAGGCATGTACCTCTTTTTAAATTTAAAGGATTTTGATTGGTTTACATATTATGACATGGAATTATGTGAAAATTTAATGGTCACTTTTAGGGTGAAATGCCCTCTAATTTTAAGATCTCATGATTATTTTTAGCATTTTGGTAGAACTTTCACTACCATTTTCATCCACCTTTTGATCCTTCTTGTGTGATTTGAGCAACTAATAACCTCTTCTATTGAGTAATGATTTCCTCCATGTGAGTGCATCAAGGTACTTCACAAAATAGAATTCATTCTCAACCTAACATGTGATAATTATTTTGCTTCCCATGATATGTAAAGTAAATTCATTCTTTAAGTATACTTGCACTCTTCATTTCCTTTCCTTTTCTACCTTATTATTAGTAGACTAATCATAGATATCTAACATTTGTGCACATAATTCAACCATAGATTGTAGTTGAAGGAGCTCCCCCTGAATTTCTACATTTCTTGCCCCCTCACTTGAGGCTCCTCTCAATTACTTTACAGGACCACTTGTTGCTCCTTAACAATATGATTTTTTTCCTTCTAGCTCCCCTTTTCTTTTCTAGATATTTTTTAATTTTACTTGCATGCTTGAAGTACTTTCACAAGGATTCTTTTTCTTCAATTTAGATTCCATGAGGGCCAAGAGAAAGTTGTAGTATTTGGCCTTTATGATTGAGATTATGGTATGTAAAACATTTTATGTGCCAAATAAATTGAGGAAATGGCTCCAAACTTTTCCTCATATGATTTCTATTATTTTTCCATAAGCCCTACAATCAACATATTTATATGTGAACTCATTACACTTGTAACAATACCCAATAAAGAAAATTTTGAACTAATGGGGTTTCTTGAGAATTGAGCTTCTTCATGTATTGGGAACAAATTGTCTTTCTCCATCTACAATTTGTTGTAGTTTGTCCAAATAACTCACAATTAAAATACCTTACATTTCTCTAATGCTTCCATGTCACCTTCTCCAACTTTTGATTCTTATGATGATTTTCTTCATTTATGCTCGAGGTTTATGCTTAGGATTTCTCAAAGTTTGATTTGTTTGCTTATATTGAATTCAATCCTCTCTCTTCTAATTTTGCTTCAAGTTTCTTGCAACTGTTGATTTGATCTTTAACCAGTTTTTTTGCTTCATCTTTAGTCTTCCTCACCTTATAGAACTTGGTTTTTAGATTAGAATTTTTGTTTTTTAATCACACTCTCTCGCCTCGAGAATGTAGAGATTACTTCATATCTCTATTGTGTGAGGTGAGCTTCTCAATTAATTTTGTTTGAGGTTTATTTTTTACTTCGAGGGTGACTAGTCTCTTGAGATCTTCATCTTCACATTTGCACACTCAAACTACACCTTCATCATCTCTTGAGGAATCAACCCCAAAACAATTATCATCAACTTCTTCAATGACCCCAAAATCATGACCACTAGATTGGCAAGAAATGTTTCCATCACTAAAAATATTGTGTTCCATATCTTTTCATGGGCCTCCAAACTAGAGATAAATTAAGGCCCATATAACCATCCTTGAGCATGTTAAGCCTCCATTTTTGCATTAAATGAGATATTTTTAACTTTACGTCCCTTGTAGTAAACATTTGTAATTTTCTATTTATTTTTTTAATAACTTATTAATGAGATTTCATTGAGTTTATTCCACTTGAATTAGGTAATAAAAATATTAAAGCTAATAATGAAATTTATACCATTTAATTTTCACTAGATTACGTTATGCATTTGATAGATTAACTAGCTCACTAGTTCTTTAATTTCCATCTTTTAGAATAGTAATTTTCTTCTCCTTTTTAGCACATGTTAACACGGGTATTTGGAGTGATTCCACTTTGAATGGAGTCATAAGACATCCTAATTAATAAAAACATTTCTCCTATCCCATTTTAATTTCATTTACTTGGTCATTCATTGAATTATCTCCTCATGTAGCAGTTTTGTTTCACGTGTAGCAATTCTGTTTTGCACGTGTAAACTTGAATATATTTGCTCCAAAATATTGGTTGTTGTCTCTTAGCTTGAATCGTAACCCCAAGTCTCTAAATCCATGATTTAGGAAGAACAAACACCAATTAGGACATGCCTTTTTATAGAGTAGATTATGTTAGGGTGCAACCCTAACACCTTTATTTATGCAATAGGGTTGAGTCAAAATTATAGTCGTTAAAGAGTCAATAGAGTCTGTATTAATAATTGTAAGTGGTTGACTCGCATTTAGAAAGGGACTAGTGTTAGTTGACAATGGGCCATGGTATTAGATAGATGGTATTGAGAGAACCATGGTAATGTCCTATGGTATTGTATGTATGAATCCTATATAAAGTATAGAGACTTCCCATTAAGGAATATCTAGTCTTATTTTTTAATCAAGCTCTGCTTTGTTGGAGGTTCCCCCTTGAAGAGGCAAGTGAACTTTGCTTTCATTTCTTAATAATAAAATACTTTCTTTTTTTCTCACTTTTTTCTGTGTTCTAGGTTGTATTTCTTCGCATATTTGGTATTTTGGAAATTCTCGTAGGTCAAGAGCATAACAAATTAGGCTTATTTATTTGAATTCATGTTGTTAAGATTTCAATTACAAATAGTTTTTCTTTCCTAGGATTAATTTGATTTCAAAGTATCATTTCCATTCTTGTAATTATTTTAGGCTTTGATTTCATGAAATTCACTCCATTACATGAGATCAACGAAATAAGGACACATTTTATGTTCCACATATAGTGTCAACACCTCTTAAGTTTGTATGAACCTCACGTTGATAATTAAAATTGGTAGCCTTGGATGTTGCACCATTATCGTTTTAATACTTGGGCTCATCACCTTTTGGCACCATTTCTCAGGAGGTGTCAAAGTATGCATTGTTTTCTTGCCTAGTTGATTCAAATTTTCTACTTTTTGCAAGAACAAAAAAAAAATCATTAGGCATATTTAATTTCAAAAACATTAGCATTGTTATTAAAAAAAAAATGCATGTCCAATGTCGACCCCCTCTCCATTTGATCATGTGGTGCAGTAAGAGCCACATCCCCATCCACTTTTGTAAGTAGAAAAAGAGGAGGTTACAAAGAATGTAGAAGGAATCAATGGAGATGATGA
Source organism: Pinus taeda (assembly GCA_000404065.3). NCBI lineage: Eukaryota > Viridiplantae > Streptophyta > Pinopsida > Pinales > Pinaceae > Pinus > Pinus taeda. The sequence continues at coordinate 5,281 of APFE031491102.1, read as the reverse complement.
CAATGAAGAGGCTCCTCTAGATTCCCCATTCAAGATACTGATATCAATGTTCATATGAAGAACATACCTCCATCTTTCCTTCCCAGCTTCTATGTATGAGGTCAGAGGATCCATAAGCCTTTGTCGTTGAATTTGATATACTTTGTAAATCTTATAGTTACTTAGTAAAGACTCAAAAGTTCATATTGTTATAGGAAACATTGAATGATACATCTCCTAAATGGTTCATGAGATGAGGAACTAATTTAATAATATCATGGAATGATATGCAAAAGATATTTCTAGAAAAGTATAAATATCCTAATCTTAAGGAATAAATCTTTAAAATGAATAAAAAAGAATATAATAACCTTGAGGATCTAATAGATATGTTCACATATAATGTTAAGAGGGAAAAATTACATCATGTATGATCAACACCCTAAAAACCCTCTTACTTAGTAAAATTATGGATGAGTGGATTGATCTCCTTGATCTTGTGAGTAGAGGTGATGTATACCAATTATTATTTGAATAAATTTGTGAAACATGAAAACAATGATTAAGAGGAAGGCAAAGAGTAATTAAATCAGCATCAAGATCGATAAGTCAAGTTAAATTTGGAAATTTGTTTGATGACTTTAAAACATAAATTCTTAGCAATCTAAGAAAACAATTAGAAATGTTAAGAATGGAAGATTAGGAAAACTAAGATGTCGATATTTGGGTTTTCCATGCATAATCACATGCTATTAAATATTTTCCATCATTACCAAGGTTGAAGGAAGTTTACCAGGACGAAAATGGAGCAATTCAATCACCAAAGCAAGCTATGTTTTGTAGCTCCAAGAGGACCATGGTAACCTAGTAAACCTAATATGATGCAAGAACCTAATTCCTATTTTAAAGGTTATGCACATCCATCTAAAAGTAATTGGAATGCACCCTTTCCTTAGCAACCTTGACCATCTCAACCCCAAAACTAATCTTGGAAACAAGGTTGGTAAGACCTCATGGGATAAATCAACAATATCCTCAATATTATCATCAATATCCTCCATACCCAACTCCATGTTATCCCTACCATCCACCTCCACCTCAACCACAAATCCAACGACATCCATATTAAAGATGACGCCCACTCAACTACTTGTACCACCATTTCTAAACCCACACAAGGAAGTAGCTTAGACCAGTTATAATGTTGAGGCACAACACTTCCTAACATCTCCTCTTGATCTCAATGGTATTCATCTTAGCTCAAGAAGGGTATTAAAAAAAAGATATTATTTTGGTGTCACTGAACGACACCATTAAAAAAAAGAATATTCAAATGAGAAGCCAAAAGAATCATGGGTTGCACTTGATGAAGAGAAGACATCAGAATGAGAGATTATGAAAGTTCCTCATGTTTACCATCAAATCCTCCATGTCGTGAAGAGAATAATATTCAAAAAGAGGAATATTTGAATTTCATGGTAGAATAATACATGAAGAATGATCCATGTGAGCAAGCGAACCGAAGGTATCAAAGATGTATTGAGTTTTTCTTCTGGAAAATCAACAAGATGGAGCATCACTCTCTTCCTAAATTGTGTTTTATATCGTCAAAGTCAAAGCATTTTGTCTCCCACATTCAAGTACATGTGAAAGCATATTTTTCAAGCTAACACATGAGTTTACCTATTATCTTGTTATGCACCTCACTCCATTGGAAGTATTCTTATACTTGAAAGATGTCTTCTTTTTTTCAAGTAGGATAGGATAGAGGAATACAAGAAAAAAGGAAAAAGAGGAAAAAAATAAAGGAAGAAAAAAAAATCTGGAGTGAAAACCTTCTTTGAGGTGCATGATATTGGCTCATTGATTGAAAATCTCCATGAAATGGTCAATGGGTTGGAAAACAGAGAAAAGAAAGTGAAAAAGAAAATATCTTAGGTGAAAACCTCCTTTGAGGTGGGGAGGGAGACCTACTATTTGAAAATGCCAATGCGAGAGCTAGTAGGCCTAGAAAAAAAAGGAGAAAAATGGAAAATGAAAAGGGAAAAAAAAATTGTTCCATTTCTCTCTCTCTCATGAATGTGGGTGCTCTTCATCCTTTGCAAGCAACAAGAACAATTTAGCAACAAAAGAAACACTTGATTAACAACCTAGTCAAAGGAAGTCAAACTTGGACCTCCCCTCCTTTACTCAGATACTCTAATAGGACCATGTCCATGTCAATCCATCACCCTCATCCATTTCCAACATCCACCCATAATTCCCAATCCTTTCTCATGCATTTTCCTTAATTTCCTAAAATTCCACACTAGGTTTATATTTTTCTATAGGAGGCCAAAACACAAAGTGCAATTTTTCTATCATATGTTGAAAAACCTGCATCCATTGGTGGCAATGTTTCATTGGGAAATTCATATGGATGATGGTAACATGCTCAAGAAATTTAAACAAATTCAAGTGCCCACTTTTCAAGAAATCAACCTCCATCACCTAGAACCATGTTTAATGTTTTTCCATATTTGTGCATCCATTTGCTAAGAGGTTTTATGGGGAGGTGCATAAGGATGATGGAAACATTCTCAAAAAAATTCGAGTCAATCGAGGCTACCATTTGAGATATATTGATAAAATAATTCTTTTACATGAGGCTTTCCTCAAATGTTACAATAAGTACCATAATTTCTACAGGAGGCAGATATGATTGGAGAAAGAGGAAAAAAGGTCATATCTTATTTAGGGAAGATTGAGAGAGGCCCCCCAACACCACTTTCATCACTCATCCTCTCTATCTAGATAAGATTCATCTTCAAATTCAAATCTACCTTACATGAAAAAAATTATAAGAAGATTTTTCATCAACTTTTCAACCACCTACACAACCTCTTGGTGATTTTAACCATGTCCTTATACCACCTATGACTTTCCATCAATACCACATTTAATAATCATGTCTCTAACATGAATCAAATGACTGTTATAGGAAGAGGATTCCTCCTATAACAACTTGGGTAGTTACAACAGAACTCAACATCAATTCTTTTCACCCACAGAGAAGAATATTGAGCCAGTTTGAACATTAGGATGCCATTTCTAAATTGAGAAGGGGCGTATCAACAGATAATCCATCCACTCCTACTCCAGTATATTAAAATTTTGGAAGAAGCATTCACACAAAAAAGAAATTATGAATCAAAGAATCATCATTCTAGATTGCAGATTACTGTGGTGTGATTTCTGAATGGAGTTCGGATTTTCCACAGTGTTCATGTTTTGTGGTCGACGTTTCGAGTCTTCAACTAGACTCATCATCAGGACAAATTTTGTGAGGAGAAAAGAAGTAAATTGGTAGGTATAAATATGAAACAAGCAGTATGTGAAGACAAATGGCCGACTCTTTGTATGTTCATTAATAATTTAATTATTTGTTATTGTCATTTAAGATTTTGAGTATAATTTAACCCCTAAATAGTTATTTCTAATTTTTGTATTAATATTAGTATTTAATAATTAGTTTTATTTTCTCATTATGAATTTATTATTTAATTATTGCTTATTAATTGTTATTTATGCTTAATACTTTATTAACTATTTGTTTATGCTTATTAATTATTGTTTATGTTTATTTATTATTATTAAATTATTGCGTATTAATTATTGTTTTATGTTAGTACTTTGATATTTATGTTGTTGCTCATAATTGTTTTAAATGAAACTATATTAGCATTATTTATTATGTCTACTTATAAATTAATATTTGTTGTTATTAATACTTATTAGTTCATTCTAGTTTATTAATGCTAGAATTATTTTTATTGCTATTTAAAATTAATTGTTTTTTGTGTTTATTTAATAATGGTCATCTTGGTGTTATTCTAACTCTTTAATATTTTTAGCTCATATTTATTTTTCTATCAGCTATAATAACCAACGATGGTTGATATTCTAGGGAACTATATATTTAAAAGATAGTTGCTTATTTATATTGCTTCTTTATGTTATTTACTAGGATATTTATTAAAGTTCTTCTATATATACTTATTATTATTATCTATTATAATTGATATTTATTTTTATTATGATGATTATGTTAACCCTATTTTAATATTCATATTATTATTGCTTCTATTATTTATATATATCTATAGTTATAATTAGCTACTTTCTACTATAATAAAGGGTTATATCCTTTATATTTCAATCTTTTTAGATGTTTAATCTTATTATTTATATTATAGAAATTATTAGGATTCTTTTTATCCTAGATATTCTTTCAAGCCTAGGTCTCTAAGGAGCAGCAAGATTAATGTTAATATGCGAGGGCAGGTCAAGGATTTTTAACATCGATATTAAGGTTAATTTCGGGGGAGAGCAGGGGGTTCCAATTTTTGCTAATTTCCATACCACCATCCCTATTAAGGTTTTTAGGATGTTTAATGATTTCAATGGCTTCTCTAACCTTACGTTTGAATTGGTTTTCTACCTTGGCAATGACTTTGGTGTCTTCTAAGCAAATATGATGTTTAGTTTTACCTACATGCTCAGCTAGGGCTGAGGATTTGGTTCTTTCGTGACGGATGTCTGCACTATGCTCTTTGAGTCTAATCTTGACGGATCTACCAGTTTCTCCGATGTATTGATCCCCACAAGAACACTTGATGAGATAAACTCCTTTTTGCTGAAGATGCTCTTGGTTGTCCTTAACAGATCTCATTCTTTGCTTAATGGTAGACAGGGGTTTGAAAGCAGTCTTAATATTTTTCTTACTGAGGATTTTAGCTATTTTGTCAGTGACTCCTTGGATGTAAGGAAGGTAGGTATTGGAGGTAGGGGTATCTTTAGTTTTGTTTTTATTGTTATCAGATTCTGCTTTTTGAATGGCTTTGTATATGTTTTTATTGTTGTACCCTAGGTTGGCAAAGGTTCTTTTAAGGTAAGAGATTTCTTCATCGGTATGGTTACTATCAGAGATTCTATAAGCTCTAGTGAAGAGGGTTTGTAGGACCCCCATTTTTTGGGCAGGGTGGTGATGAGAATCGGCATGAAGGTAGTTATCTGTATGGGCTTTCTTCCTAAAAACTTTGTGATCAATGGAACCATCCTTCTTTCTAATGAGGAGAATGTCCAAGAACGGAATGCAATTGTTTTCTTCCACTTCCATGGTGAATTTGATGTCTTCAGACAGACTATTAAGATGGTCTAGGAATTTGCTTAGCTCCTTCTCGCCATGAGGCCAATTGACATTGGTGTCATCCACAAACCTAACCCAGGACTTGGGCTTTAATGGATATGAATCCAGTGCCTT
>APFE031491097.1:0-11529 GCA_000404065.3 Pinus taeda | reverse complement strand
TTGAGGACGAGAATGCCCCGAGTTTCTATTGCAAAATCACACAAAGACTCCAAGACTCCACAAAGAATACCCACAATAACTGCTCTGTCAAAATGAAATGCCACTGCAGAGAATCCAACCTAGGCACTTCCAGAAGGATAAGTATAATCTGACATAGACACTATTATAGCAATGAGAGAATGAGATAAAAGTGGAAGAATAAGAACAATGAATCGAAGCATGGCATTACCCATATTTGTCTCCAGCTGCATTCTTTTGTGAATTAGGGACATGGTTTTATAAGTGAAATGGATTTGGTTCATGTGATAGAATGACGTCTAGACAAATTTCATCAAAACCATCTCCTAATTAATCAATCAATCAATAACAGAAAAAATATTTCAGCCATTGATGGATTCAACATGGGAATCACATCATTGATATTGGCGGTGGAAATCATAACAAGAACAACTAATTATAATTACCTCCATTGCAACCTGAGGGATTTGTTTGTTATTGCTATAGGCCATCACAAAAATACTAATCAATACATGGATGAGTCAATATTAATGTACACCTATACTAATTTCTGATGGTTTATATAATCTAAAAGGTTTAGCGTAAAATAATTTACAGTTGTTGTTTTCTAATTTCATCGATACTTCCTAAACAATCTTAGATTCATCTTAACCTAATCACCAAAGTATTAACGAATACCTGGATGAGTGAATCTTAATGTACACCTATACTGGCTTCTAATGGGTTATATAATCTAAAAGTGTTAGTGTAAAATAATTTACAATTGTTCTTTTCCAAATTCACTGATACTTCCTAAACAAGCTTACATTCATGTTTACCTCAGATCTATAAAGCGTTAAGAGGGATCTAATATCTCAAGGTGAAAACCTATTTTCTGCGTGCATAAAACTGAGAGGGATCTAATCTCTCGAGGTGCAAACCTATTTTTTGAGTGCAAAATTTTAAGAAAGGATTTCACCTCGAGTATTTGATCCCTATGAATGCTTGATAGATCCAGGGTTAAGATGGATCTAGACTCATTATATAATACTATATAATATCTATATTTGTATCTATGTGTCTCTTTTGTATTCCCTCTTTCTATCTCACCCCCCAAACATACACATTCTCTCACTATATCTATCTATCTCCCCCTTTCTCTCTCTTGCCATTTTCTCTCTCTTCCCTCCTGCTCTCCTCTCTCATTCTTTCTCTATTGCTCCCTTATCACTCTCTCTCTCCTTCCACCTTTCTCCCTCTACATATTTCTTCTTCCCTCCCTCTCTCTCCCCCTCTAACTCCAACATTCTCTGCTTCTCTCTCTTGAGTCCTCTCTCGCTTCCTTCCTCTCTTTCCCTTTCTCTCCCCCCTCCTTCTTTCTTTCCCACATATCTCTCTCTCTCTTCCCTTCCACTTTATCATTATCTCCTTCCCTCTCTCCCCTCCATCTCTCTCTCTCTCTCTCTCTTGCCTCCAACTTTGTCATTATTTCCCTCCCTCTATCCATCTCTCTTTGTCCTCCATCTTTGTGCCTCCCTCTCTCTCTTCCTGTTATCTCCCTATCTCTCTCTTTTCATCCTCTTTGTCTTCCCCCCTCTCCTCTCCCTCACTCTCTCTCCATATCTCCCTTGTCACTTACACTCTCTCTCACCACCTCTCCATTGTCATTCTCTCTCTCTCTCTCTCTCTCTCTCTCTCTCTCTCTCTCTCTCTATGTATTTGTTATTTTCTCCCTCTCTATGGTATTATAACAAAGCCCATTCACAAGTATCAATGACAAAATATGTGGTCAATATCTATGATTAAGAATCTTTTCATATTGCTATAAATTTTTTTGATTGTGAAATAAGTTATGATTTTTGGGCATGTGGTATTGGTAAGCCATGGTATTGTAACAAAGCCTATTAACAAGTTAATAATATCCATGGTAAAGTGCGTATGAATATCCATGGTTAAGAATATTTTCATATTGTTATTAAATATTTTGATTTTCAAATAAGGTATGTTTTTTGGGCATGCAGTATTGATAAGCCATGATTTTGTAACAGAGCATCTTTGCAAGCTAATAATATCCATGGTAAAATGGATGTGAATATCTATGATTAAAAATATTTTCATACTAATATAAAATATTTTTACTGTGAAATAATTTATGTGTTTTGGACATGTTGTATTGATAAGCCATGGTATTGGCCCATGGTATTGTAACAAATCCTATTTTTTATAAGTTAATAATATCCTAGGAAAAGTGTGGATGAATATTCATAGTTAAGAATCTTCTATTGTAATAAAGTATTTTGGTTGTGAAATAGGATATGGTCTTTCGGAATGTGGTATTAATAATCCATGGTATTGACCCATGGTATTGTAACAAAGCCTATTCAAATGTTAATAACAAAATCAAAATATAACAGATTGAATTTTATTATTTTTATTACTTTAACATTTTATTATTAATCAAACAAACATTTAAATGTTCACACTCATCCTCCATACTAGGTTAATATTATTTTTAATTTTTAATTTATTAATTTTAACCGTCCCTAAATCATCAATGGAGAAAGAACCTAGGAGTTTTGAAAATGTGGTAAGAAAGAAAAAATCTAGTAAAAAACCCTCCTTGGATGTTGATTTCATTGGAAAATATCATGTAATTGAAATGAAATGTTATCCAAGAACATGGTGGAAACATTAAACAAGGTTACCAATAATCCTGAGTAATCCCACCAGTTATAAGAAAAAAGGGAAAGAATGATATAATGAATGAAGTGAAGAAACAATAATAGTGGAGACAACAAAGACACATAAATGGATTAAGACGTTAGAGACCTAAAAAACTTAGAGGAATGTGAAGATATGGAGCTTAGCAAGCTTGAATTGCAATATTTAGTATTAGAATGGGATGGAAAATACACTAACTCAATATTGAATCAATAAATTCAAATTTTGACAAAAGGCTTGATAAAAAAAGGATAATGTTGGGATAAAAAATACAATATAAGCATCACTAGTTTATCTCTTTAGCAGTTGAAACTAAAACACTAAAATAATGATAAAAATAGGAAAATAGAATAAAAGGGTGTATAAAGAAGAACTAAGAAACTTCTACAAGAGTTGAGAGAAATGCCAGTGATCTTAAGAATAATGGCATTGATGATGAACATGTTCCACACCACCCGCTCAAATGCCCAAAGAATATACTACCATAAATTATCAGATGAATGAATGAAAAAACAAATATTTATTAAAAATAAAATTTTGAAAGAAAATCCAACTATGGCTATTCTATAGGAAACAAAGTGATCATTTGATATGTTATCTAAAATTGATACTACTTGTTCAATAAACTATAGCTCAATGAAATTAGATGTACATGAGGCATCAAGGGGAATTACTTTATTATACATCCACCGTGAGATTATGCTTTCAAACACCTTTCCCACTCAAATAATTGTTATAGTAAAGTATCAACTAATATGTTTGACATAAATGGGCTTTATTTCCATTGTTTATGGACCTAATCTAACTAGGAGTATATGTTTTACTTTTTTCACAATATTCAACCCATCCCTTATATTATAAGACATGGTTACCCATTTGTGGAATAATATTTATGGTTGAATCCTTGGATGAAAATAGGGGAGGTTGGTACAGATCTCGACGTCTAAGATTTAGAAACCATAAATGCTTACAGAGAGTAGGAGAGAGATAATACAAATATGCTCTGAAACAATTCTTATAAAAACTTTAAATAGAAAATACACACAGTGAATACATAACAATATATGAAAATAGAATTATTCTTCATTAAATGGAGAAATCATTTATCCTACATTTTGAAGGACACATTTGTCCTTTTACAAGGTGACACCCATTATTTATGGTATTCTAGGTGCCTTCTTGATTTACAATACCTTGTGTGGATACTACTTTCCATTAGGATCAATATTTTTCCCTTAGCAAGAAATGGTTCCCATTGTGTCAAGTTCCCTTGTGAGAATCTTTCGTTTAATATGAGCCAATGAATAGAAGGGTTTTGTGTGTTGACCCATAATCATGGTGAGAAAAGGTCAAAGGATATATTATCCTATAATGCTTATGGGCCAACTTTGATATTGATAGTGTTTGGAATAGAAAATGAACATCAATGGCAAGCGTGTTTTGTATTTGATCCATAAACATGGGTTTGTAGGTGACCCACAATTGTGATAAATGAAGGTCCAGAGATATTGATACCCCATGATAGTTGTGGGCCAACTCTGATACAAATAGTGTATGGACAAGACTTAGATGGGAAAATATCCATTGAGATGGATCTATGATGGAAGTTTCCCCTAGAAAGTTATAGTGTCAAATGTCTTCAGCTTGTTGTATATGACGTCAAAACGTTTCACCCAGCTAGTGCCAGTGACAAAATTCTTTTTTTGGAGGGGATCCAGAATGATAATCTTCCATTGGAATGGGCTATGAAGAAATATCTTCCATTGAGAATGGATAATAATATCATAAGTATTCCATTGGAAAAGGATTTGGCAATGGAAAGCCTATGAAATATTACATAGGTGAGGGATTTGGAAACATCCAAAACATTCCAATCGAAATCTTAGTATTTTGTGCGAAGATCTGAAACCTTCCACTCATTTTGGATGTGACTTGAAAGTTGATCTGAAATATTCACTATGTACAGGCTATAGTCTGAAGAAAGAAGAAGCACTTCACTCTAGGATCTCATGCATAGGTAGTGGAAAATGCATCATTGGGAGAATATATACATGAACCAAAGGCTTGGTTCATGTTTGGAATCCTACCACATGACATCCATACCTTTTGTCACCCCTATTATGGAGCACAAACTCACCATGTATTATGGCCATCATTTTTTCTTTTGTGAACATGCATTTCTATGAAAAATTTTGAACTTCTTGAAACATGTGAGTGGTGGCTAAAATCATGGATGGTATGAGATGAAATATGATGAATTCTCACACCATTTCCTATGACATTCATGGTGACTATGTCATCACTCATATTGATGTCATTGTAACCTTAAAAGCTATAAAGCCTTGGATTTTATATTCTTGAGAGGTTAGAGAGGCAATCTATGGTTAGCATAGTGGTTGCCCTTTTGCCAAGTATCTTGGTAAGCAAAGGTTCAGTTTGAATGTTGAGGAGAACCATGAACACTCTAGAAGGTTGATAGGTAATGAGCCAAGTGTAGGCTTTGTCCATGGTATTGTCCACATCATTATAATTTTCAACCTTGCAATCTGGGGTGTGGGGACAGATGAGAAAATACAAGACACTCCCATATTATTTGTGCATATTATCCTCCCAAGCATATGCCACATATTCATCCTTAATTTATGCATGGCTATAATCTCTTGATTCCTTGAAGGTGGGGTAGTATTCTAGGGTGGAATCAATAAAGGAAACAACATAATGAGGATTATTGAGGTCTTTAGGCATGTACCATTGCTTCTTGGGAGAACCATCATTGAGAAAGATACAGGCTTGTAGCTTGGCCATGACGCCATGCCTCCACCAGACTCGAACTTGGCCTAGTGCTTTGTTCTCACAAAAAAAATTATGCAACCTGTTCTTTCCATTATCGAAGGGCACATAAATACTAACATCATTTCCATTCTATAATTCCTCCACCACATATTTGGTTTGAGGCATGGCATCATTATGTTACTCCATCTTGGAGCTTCCTGCAACCCTTTTAGTGGCTACCACAACCATAGGGTTTGATCCTTTTCCGCTTACCGATGATTTCTCGAGGGATTCACTCGTCACGATCCCTTTGGACCTTGCAGTGATTTCATGAAATCCATATGGTGAATTAATTGAAGAAATAAAAGGCATAACCCTCACCAAGGAGAAAATTAATCTTCCATCTAAATAATAACTAGAATCTCAAAACAATGGGCTAGACATACATTTGTTAAATCAATTTGGCTCTCATACCACTTATCCAGATCATATGGGCTATGATCTAGGAATAATAAATAATGAGAGAGAGAGTAGGAGAGAAAGAATATAAATATGCGATGCAACTATTCATAGAAAAAACTTGAACACAAAATACAAAAACTCAATCCCTAACAATATATGAAAAAATACAACTCTCTATTATATGCATAAAGCATATAATACAACTCTCATTTTACCCAGGTTTTTTATTTTTAGTATTCTCGTTGGCTCCTTGAGTTACAATAACACGGGTGGATACCATGGATGGATAGCATGGGTGGATTCCACTTTCTATTCAAATCATGGGTATGAGATAACCAGATGTAGATTTGTGGTTTTTCAAAGTTAGTAATTGAAGACTAATTACAGTTGAAATGGAAACATCCAATGAAACTCACACCTAGGACAATAGAAGAGGGGCCCTTCATCATGTAAGCTCTAGACTAGATGAATTTCCTTATATATTTTTGAATTCGTAGAAGGATTTAATTGAGAAAAATGGAGCATGTTTAGTATAATATCATCCTCAAAGGTAGAACAATGAAACTTATTAGCCACAAAATCCAACATCAAATATAGTTAGGGGAGTGGAACAAATAAGAGGAAGTCTTATGGCAGCAATAAATAAAATTTTGGTGGGTAGACAAAAGAGAGAAGAACACACAATTCTTCAAGTTATCCATGGTTTAGGATCAACATGATAACTTATTTTCAACCCTAAAAGATAGTTAGGGCTTGAAGCTATAATGAGATGTTAACATTGAAAAGGAATTGAGAAATTACTAATAATATTTGCTCACTTAACCTAAGAAGTTTTTAGAGGAGTTTATTGAAAGAATTGCATAGAACATTCCAACTTTGATTACCTAGAAGCACAATGAAACCTTGCTCTTCAACATCATAGTTGACTATGTAGAATGAGTAGTCATTGAAATGTCGAATGGAAAACCCCTAGACTAGACAGGTTTTTGCATAACCTCCTTAGTACTCATAACCTTAATGTCACCTACTTCACACTCATTTCTAAGGAAGACATGATAGAGAATCCTAAAGCTCATATTCTAGGAGAATTCTAGTTATGGTGAAGGTTCAAAACTCATTGATAACATCATTTTGGCCCATGAATTGATTCAATCTTTAAATATTTCAAAATTTGGGTATGGTCATCATACTTGCGATGCCCAATGATTTTGGTCGACTTACTTAGCAATAAATATATCACATCATTTTCCCCTTTGGGTTTTCAGACAAATGTATAAATTGGATTGTCTCTTTTATTTCCAATGGCTTCTTCTTGATCCTCATAAATGGGTCACCCTCCTCAGCATCCATTCCACCTTGTGGAGTCATACAAGGGGGACCATTATCCCGCTTCTTTTTCCTAATCGAAGAAGTATTGAGTTGAAGTATTAATGCTATGGCACCCGAAAAAAACCTCAGGGTATGAAACTTCATGGGGATGATAGAATTGCATCTGATCAACAATTTGTAGATGAACTCTTCTTGTTGTTGCACCAATTGTAGGAAAATATCTTGCCTTCGAATAGGTACTTGAATACTTTATGGTAGCCTTGGGCACAAGTATAAACCATGGAATGTTGCAAAAAGTCCTCTTCAATTCTCCTATTATTATTCAATTACATATGTCAAAAAATATCGAATATCAATGAATTTCCCTTCAGTCTAAATACATGGTTGCTCTACATGTCAAGAATTCCCTTTGGTATGCCTCATGGGAGTATCTTCACCTTTACTTGGTTTTTTTACGTAATCATTGTTATCATCATAAAATGACTGTAAGATAAATTAGCGATGTTATGGTTGGAATCAAAGTTATGAAGCTAATGAAGTGTTGAGATAATGGGTAATATGTTTTCATTTAAAGCATTGAGAATGTATTAGTTGAAGTAAGCATGCAAAACTATATTAGAGAAAGCTTTTGATTATTGCATAACAATATCTACATTTTGATTAACCATACATTCACTCTAACAAATAGCAATACTTTCATAACTAATAGATGATATTTGATTCAAAATAAATAAATAATGTGATATAAATAGTTAATGCAATCACCCTCTTTTATCAAACTATGTAAAACTTTAGGCCAATATGGTAGGGATGTTGTAATGTAATGTTCAAAATTTTGACTAAGCCAATTATATGATTAAAAATAAATAAATAATATGATAGAAATAAGTAATGGAATCACTATCTTTATCAAAATATGTAAAACTTTAGGTGTAATTTATGTGTGTATTTTAATTGTACCGCTCTCTAGCCGAGGATGGTAAGGATGTTGGAATGTAATGTTTAACATTTTGACTAAGTCAATTATATAAAAATAAATAATAAAATAAAAGGATTAATATAATGAAATGTAAAAATGAAACAAAAATGACCCATGGTATTGAAAACCCATTGTATTCATGTGAAATATAGCCTATTTTAAGGGAGAAATTAAAAAAACCTAGATCCATCATAACGTTATCAAATAAAAATGAAAATTATCAATTTATAAGATTTGTAAATTATTTAATTTATGTGAAATTTAATTCCTTTAGATTAAAAAATCAAAATTTTGCAATTATTATATTAAATAACTATATATATAGTCTTCTATTCAATATTAAACCATAAAAATATCTATATTATTTAGGCAAACAATTAATATATTTAATATAAAAGCTAAATAGTAAAGTGTTCCATATTGAGTTGCGTTGCTAATTTTTGAAAACGAATATCTAAAATTGTTAATCTCAAATGTATAATTAAGTTGTTAATATCAAAAGGATAATTAACAAATTTGATTGTTTTAAATATTAAAACAATTGTTAATATATTTTACCATATTTATAATTGGAAAATTTCTATTTCTATTTTGATTAATGACTTTTACTATATGTAAAAGCTAAAATTTCTAATTTCGAACCTGAAATATACACAATCTAAAATTTCTAATTTGAAACATGAAATACATCATAACGGACTTTAACAAATTTGAAATCAGTGCCACATCATAGGACAACGGCACTCAAAACTTGAAAACGGGCATCAGCCAAGTGAGAAAGTATTTAAAACACAAAGTATTTAAAACACACATTTATTGGAATAAAAGATCGTGGAGGGTATCCGAGGCTATCGATTGCAGTGGATAAAACCGCTATAATACAAGATCGTGGAGGGTATCCGAGGCTATCGATTGCAGTGGATAAAACCGCTATGATGTATTATAGAAAATAGTGAATTGAAAAAGGAATAGCATGTTTTCCATCCGTGGAGAGAGCTAGTAGAAAGGCTTTCTGGTGCACATCTGCGTGGGAGTTGCTGCTTCACCCATGTGAGGGCACTATATAGAATCCTCCCCATCCTCTGAACGCTCAAATGCATGTCGAAGGGATCCAAAAGGTGAGCTTATAATCCCATGGAATTTTTTGATCACAGGGACTGGGAGCACGGTGGTTCATTTCGTCCAGGTGATCGAGCATGGGATGGGAGTTCTGGAGCTATGGGTGCAGAGCCTAACCAGGTGGTCCCCATCATAAATTGCAGTAAGTAATGGATACTCTGTAAAACGAAGCGAATTGACCCTCCAACCCTTCGACCACTAGAAGGTGCATGATAGGGCAATTTGACCCTCCAATATTCTAACCCTCGTGGCTTCCACCGAATGTTAATGGGGCTTGACCGACTCTGCATATGTGCTGGGGTGAAGCACATAGAGAGGAACAATCATTTGAAGAACCAGCGAGAGGACATGGTGGTTCAAGTGGAGAAAAGAAAACCGCGTAATGTAACATGGTCCCCAAGGGTTGTTGAACACGGGTTCCCTGTGTATGGAAGGGCAGTTGAGAAACCGCGTAATGTAACATGTCCCCAAGGGTTGTTGAACACGGGTTCCCTGTGTATGGAAGGGCAGTTGAGAAACCGCGTAATGTAACATGTACATTTATTTTTCCAATTCCAGGTGATAGATTCATTGCCAGTTTGTTTTCTTAGTGAAATATAAGCGTATTAGGGTTCTCGTTATCTTGCAAACAATATTATGATGTTGGAGGCATTGTCGCTGCCGCTGGGGCTATGAAATATAAGCGAATTAGGGTTTTCGGTATCTTGCAAACAATATTATGATGTTGGAGGCATTGTCGCTGCCGCTGGGGTTTTTGGGTTTAGTTGATTTGGTGTCAGATACCCTCTGTTCTCACCATAATTATGGAGTCGTCGTCGTCTTTAAGTTTAGCCATCGTATTCGAGTCTCCCGGTTTTCTCAGAATATACGAAAACGGGACAGTTGAACGCTTGATTGACAGGGGAACAGTTCGCCCTTCTTCACAGGACCATAATTTCGACGAGGAGAAGGAAGGAGTGGCATCCAAGGACGTGGTGTTAGATCCTCAAACAGGTGTCTTCGTTCGTCTCTATCTCCCTCGTCTGGATGTCACGGATGCAAAACAAAAGGTCCCGCTGCTTGTGTACGCTCACGGAGGGGGTTTCTGCGTTGAATCGGCTGCATCGCCACTTTATCACAGCTATCTTAATAAAGTGGCTACCGAGGCCACGGTGATTTGTGTGTCGGTGGAGTATAGGAGAGCCCCTGAACATCGCCTCTCTGTTGCTTGTGACGATTGTTATGGTGTTCTCGAATGGCTTGAACGCCAAGCAATGGCACTGGAAGGGGTGTCTGTGGATCCGTGGCTAGCTTCCCATGCAGATTTCAGGAAGGTTTTCTTGGCTGGAGACAGTGCCCGGGCCAACATCGTGCACCAGATAGGCATCCGTGCGAGTCAAAGGAAATGGGACGGCCTGTGTTTACAAGGGGCCATTCTGGTCCACCCCTTCTTTGGCGGACAAGAACGAATCGCCTCCGAAGTGGGGAGGAATGCGCAGGTGGAGCATTTATTTAAGCTAGTGGATGGAGACTGGAGCACCGGCGGAGAAAAGAAAAAGAAGCAGCAGAAGAATAGTGTTCAACTTGTCGAACAGCGAATTTCTAAACGTGGGGTGCTGATAGCATTTAAAGACTTCTACATTTGGTACATTCGTTTCTTTTGTTGTTTGAAAGATTGTGAAGGAGCTCGAGTGGAGACGTGGGACTCTCTTGTTAACATGCAACTTTGGAAGATAATTATGGAAGGTATTCCTCATATACTTAGAACACTTTATATTTGTCTTTACTTTAGTTGCCCAAGAATTTAGGTTAGCAATTTTTTTTAAGAATTGATGTTGTATTTTGTAAGACAAGAAATATTACAATAAATAAATGAAATAAATAGAGTAAAATTATCAGCTGATTATTTTTTTTATAATTTATCTATTCTGATCTCTTATAATTAATTAATTTGTTTGTTTAATGTAATGTGATTTAATCTAGTTTTTAATATTTATTATTACATATTTAAATGATATTTTGTTTTTTAGGAGAAACAATATTGTGAAGATATTTCATTGTATTGTTTTGATATAAAATATAAGTATTTTGGGGCTGTTAAAATTTAAAAGGAGAAATGTAAAGAGAGAGGGAGAAAGGTAGAGAGAGAGAGTGGAGGTATAGGAAGAGAG
>APFE031491089.1:0-14177 GCA_000404065.3 Pinus taeda | reverse complement strand
CCCCCCCCCCCCCAATCTGAAGGGTCTATATGAGATTCCAAGAAGAGAGCTAAAATGAAAAAAATCATGATAGTCGATGGTTGAATGTGCTCTCTGAAATGGTGGTTTTTAAGAGAAAACCACAAACAAACCAAAAGTTATGAGAACTTGAGGTCTCAACCAGTGGTGCTTTTATGCTAACCACCAACTTTGGAACTATTAAATCAGTTCCTGGAACAATTCCTAATCTGGCTAGAAGTTGAAGTTTTCTTCTAGTGGAAGTGGTCCCTAATACAAGCTGTAGCAGAAATTAAAATCTTCTGTAGGTGATGTTTATGGAAAACCACCAATCAAAAAAAGGCATGTTCATGGAGCACTGCTCTGTCTCTAGCTACAACTCTGAATCTGGCTATAGAAATCTCTAGCTACACATTCAGACAACGGGTTTAGGTTATGGCTCAGGCTCACTCAATAAATCTTTGAAAAATGAATCTTTGAATCTGCTAACTGATCATCAATTCCCCCTTATCAGATACAAGGTCAGAAGATGAAGAAGTCTTCACTGTAATATCAGCTTATACTCGAGAACAAATTATGTTGTATAACTAGTATATCTTCTTGGTTATTGAATACCATTTCCAAGAAGCGATCCATCCAAGGTGGATCTTCGTTACTGCATGATTTTTTTTTCTAGAACATCTATCTGAATTATGAGTGTGCTTACCACAATTCTCACAAGGATGAAGATCAAAACACTGATCTTTCATGTCGCCAACTCGATCAAAATGTTGGCATTTGACAATTTGTGGTTGTTGTGCAATAGGAGCAAGTGAATATGGGTCATCCTAAAGGAATCAAGCGTTGTGAAACTGGATGGGCTTGGAATATTGGAGAATATAAAGAACACATTCTTGTCATATCCGAGACTAGTTCTATTCTTGTTGTTCACAACTTTTCCCAAGCTCTAATGAAAGTTTTGGGAAGTGTAGGTTGAACCTTCACATCTGCATGCAAATCTGCTCATGAAATGGCTCCATTATTTTGAACAATCTTTGAATGTTGATGGGAGTCAGGCTCAGACATAGAATTGTTATGAAGAAGAACCAGATCAAAATTACAACTCTTCTTTTGTAGTTCATCTCGTTGTAGCCAAGACTCAAGCTAGAAAAACTCAATCTTGTATTGAACATTTTGTAAACAAGTTTGTATGTTAGAGAGCGTGTCATTTTTTATTATGAATGTGTTATGAACAATAGATATTAGAGTGTTCAATAACTCTAATACTCCCTCAAGTTTGACCATTTTACAATCATAAAACTAAGGGTGTCGAGTTCAACCAAAAATGCACCCAATACAAGTGGATTGCATAATGTCTTGAATCTTAACTACTCAACTTAACTTACAAAGATACAAATTCTTCAAATAGGTTCAAATAACTAATCCATGTTGAAAAGAACAAATACTTCATTTCTAGTGTGTGCACTAGGCCAATCCAAATAATCTCCAATTATCAAATAAAATAAACTCCAACTATCATAGTTATGAAAATTTTGTATATAAGTTTGAAACTCCACCACGATACATGATCCGAACCTTCTCACCAAACTATTGTAAGTACAACAATTTCCTTGTAATGTAAGCTATTAAAAAAAATCCTTCATTCCATACACGTACCAGGATCCAAAATCGCCAAGTAATTGCTCACTGGTGAAATAGTGAAGAAGGCTCGAACCTAAACAGGAATGTCAAGACAAAAATTCCTTCACATGTCTTGAACTTTCCATATTTCAAAATTAACACATAAACATGAATGCCAATAACAAAAATACAATTAGAAAGTATCATTGAATACCATGCATATTCCACAAACTTGTTTAGACAACAATGAATTAAGGCCCACTCACTCGAATCGAGTTTGCAACAAATTTGAAAACAAGAGACAGAGTTGTTATTCTCCTTACATTTGTCGGGGAGAACACTGGCCCTGACAACACAAAAATAACTTTGCATCTAAATAGAAATGGCTCTACTCTTCATTTGGTTCAATGGCTTTCCACTAATAGTCATGCATCCTCATTTTTTTTAGAAGGGATACTCTTAAACTTCTTCATGCTAATCAATTAAAAACCAGATAATTTAGTCGAAGCACAAAAAATCTTGCCACGGTGATTGTAACCCTAGGATAAAAATTCAAGAACTATTCAATGCCAGAAACTTGAATCAAAGTTGGAATCAGTAGATATTGGGAAGAGCTCTAATTTACAAGGAAACATGATAGAATATGGACTCATGAAAAGAGAGAATCGTGACATCCAAAAGTTAAACCCTTCTCAACAAATCAAAACTCTGTTAATACAATCATTGTATAAATTCAAGAACGATTCAATGCCAGAAACTTGAATCAAATTTGGAATCATTAGATATTGGGAAGAGCTCTAATTTACAAGGAAACATGATAGGATATGGATTGATGAAAAGAGAGAATCGTGACATCCAAAATTTAAACCCTTCTCAACAAATCAAAACTCTGTTAATACAATCATTGTAGTGATGATAACTACAGTGGAATTTTCCTTTCTATATAATCTAGCAAACCCAAGAGAAACTCTATTGCAACAGATGAATCAATAAGACATGAAAATAACACAGAGTCTAGAATTCGAACTGTGGTCATCGCTCTGATGTCGCACTTGTGAAGGCTCTAACTGTGGGTTCATTGCCTGCTTCTTGTTGAAATTCATACTGCTGCCTCCTAATACCACTTAAAAAATTGACGACATTAGCGTAGCCACTGTTATCACTAAATAAGGATGCTAGAACAACCATGTACCATACAAATAATTTATCATCTCCATGTAGGTTTGTCAAATACAACATGTCATTTTTCTCTTCAATTCAATCTTTTAGAGACAGTGACTTCACAACCATAATTTCACAGTGCAGTTCTTAATTATTTTTTAAAAAATTGAAAATTTCATGTGTCGAACATCTTTGAAACTGGTTATAGAATCAAACTTGGATAAAGCATCACGTGAGGTAAATATCTGACTTTCATGTACATTATATCATGAATAATGGTATCACTTCAAACCTCCTACTCCTATATCTTCTTTCTCCAATTGCATTCTTCTTCATAATCATGCACGCATGGGTATTATCGACAATGACATGGCCCGAAACCTTTTATTTGGCACTGCGGGGTTTTCTTGGTTGCTTCCAATGTACAACACCTCACATAAATATGCTTCAATGGATCTCATGGGTGAGTTTGTATACATTCACAACCTAAACTCAAGTCTGAGGAAGGAGAGCCTAAGAAGGCCACACAATTAGTGGGTTAATCCATTCGAAAGGGCTGATAAACCTATGCCATGATACCGCTGTTCAAATCATATATTGGAAAATGATTCACTATATCTATATATATATATATATATATATATCTATATATATATATATATATATAGTATATATATAATGACGTAAATTGTACATGTATAAATACAACAATGAAATTGTTGGATTCAATCTCCAGGTTTCTTGGACATGCATGAACTGTCCACCAAACCCTGACGGATTAGGTGGCTAACATGTAGTTGAAATTACCAAAGGGAGTTGCACTCTCGAGGGTGCTATCAGTATCATTAGAACTAGAGGGAAAAATAATGCTAGAGGATCATTTTCTTTTCATAGATGAGTATTGGCTAATAGGTTTTAATATTTTTCTTAGAGATTTGCTAAAGACATGATGGACTAGCATAGGAACTTTTAGGACTTGAGAAAATAAGGAATATTTTTTGAATAAAGTTGAATACCTCATTATAGCTAGTAACTACCATGCTATGGTCAATAAAATATTGGGGTATTCCCTGAAGTATCAATCTCACTCATGTGTATTAGTTGAGGAAAGAATATTTAAATGGATAGACATCTTGTCATGTTTCGTGAGGAACAAAATTGAACAATGTTAGAATCCCAAAGAAGGCCAAAAACCCGAATTTTCATGGTTTATTATCTCTTGTATGTAGTTTGCATGAATATGGCATTCCCAACAATGAGTTAGAGGTGGAAAATTCACGAGGAGCTGGTCCATATCTATTGCAAGTCCTTTGGGAGGACCACTACATATAGGCATATGGAAATATTTTCGAAGACTTTATGGCGTCATTATATGAAGTCTTAATCAATGATCTTATCCCATGTATTTCTAAGAGAGAAATACAAGTAGTGTCCTTAGTTGACGGTTGGTTTGTGGACTAATATGACACTTAGAATATTTGGAGCAATTAAAACTCCCAAACCACTGTCTTAGTTTGTAACCGGTAGATTGGTACTTCAATAAATAACATATCAAAGTTACATGAGGGTAGGTAGAGTACTCTCATAGATCAATAAAGTTCCCTAGCCACACATGCCTTTATAACTTGAGGCATATCAATCAAGGAATATCACGAAATAGAAGATTTTCATGCACTGATGCTTTTCCATTTGGGGACCTAGTTCTCCATAGGTATGATTTGATATATGTAGTAAAATATCATTGCAATTCATGCAAGTACATGTGATATTACTAGTTATATTCTAGGGCAGAAGAGGAGAAGTAGAATAATATCTTGAATTTACTTAATGCTATTTTAATAATAAGTTACAATCTTATCTAAACTATAAAAGAAAAGTCTTAAGGAAAACTATAATCATTGGTCCAAAAATGAGTAACTCAATATGAAGTAGATCAAACAGAACAAGAGGAAAAGTTGAAGCAAGACCAAGAAGCTACCTATAAATTCCAAGTGGTTGCTAGGATTGGTCAAGGAATAATAGAAAGAAAGGATGAGGAGAGAGAGAGTGAATGGAAGAAATGAGTTGAGGAAGAAATAAGAGTTGAAGAATAAGGGAGAAAACAAGAAAAAGAAGAGTGTAAATGATAAGACAAAGTAGAGGCTAGAGCCAAACAAGAGGCTCTACAGGTTTAGCAAGAGGAGCAAGAACCAAATACACAACTAGATTCAAATGCAATGAATGTTGACTCAGCCCAAATAGTGTCTCTAATGATCATAGGATGCCACTTACCAATGTTATAGATGAGAATCGCACCATCGAAAAGGAAGAAAGTGGTCAATTTTGGTTGTTTCAAGTTTGATCACAACTTGAAAATGATAATCAAATACATGCAAAACACATTATCAACCCCACATCTCCCTCTAGTATATGTTAGTATTGAAATACCTATCATGTGTGACACTAGAAAAGAATCACTTTTCATCGCCTTAGTGGGAGCCACATTCTCTCAAACTGGTGAGGTAAACATGCATGATATCCTAGGGAAGATGAAAAAGAAGGATGCACATATAATTGAGCTAGAAAAACATGCTAAGTTTTTGAAGGTTGAGGCCAATACCATTAGGCAAACAAACATTATGATGGAATATTATCGAGCATGTGGTTCTCATGTACATGAATCCTACAAGTATTTGGTCAAACAAGTGTACCCATGCCACTAGGTATTGTAGAAGATTTTAGCTAGGTTGTTGCAACCTTGGGAACTGACCAAGGAATGAGGTACTAAGCTTTAAGAAGTATTGAAGTAAATCAGTTGGAGAAATGGACCAAGGAATACCCTCAGGGCTCATTGGAACCCCCTAGAATCAATACGAAAAAAATTATATATGATTCCATCGATATCAACTAAGCCTGGAAGATTCAAGAGAAAGTTGAGAAATGCATCTCCTTTGTTGTGTCGCAATACTAATGATATTATTCCTTGGCTAAGAGAATAATAAATATGAACAATTTACCATCCATTTTGGGCCTAAGAGAGGCCAACTTAGATGAAGAAGTAAAGATAGAACTGGATGAGCTACTAAATGCTAAAGATTCATCCTTTAGATTCTAAACCAACAAATACACTACATAAAATCTTAGGAAACACCTTGTGGAGCCCACCAAGCAACAAACAATACTAAATTATTTCTTAGTCTCCTTGAAAGAATAAGCACCAACTCTCTCCCAAAATAATTTAGAGTACCATGTCATCATGGAGAACTTATTTACTAACAAAAATTAAAATGACTGCATCACACTCTGAAATTTCACTATATTATCTTCAAGAAGTCCTTCGGGTCTTAGCTAGGGATCCAATGCCATTGTAGTGGTTGTCAGCGTATTTTCTAAAATATTTACAAATTTAGTTTTCCTTTCTATATTTGAAAGTTGTGAGAGTATTAAGAGTCATAACTACTTCGGGGAAGCCTAACAATCCTAAGAAGTAGTTACCAATCTAACTTATAAATACTATAAATCTCTAAGGGAGAAGGACTTTTGAAATTTTTGGAAATCCTTGTAGACTAGAGCAAGGAAGCTAATGCATCATATTATGGCGAGGCCTAAAAGGGCACTGCTAAAATCATAACTGTAGAAATAACAAGAAATTTGGTACTTATGAAATCAAATTGAAATCAAGAGACAAAAATTTCTTCTAATATTCAACGGAAAGGAAAACAAACGTTAGAAACACATGCAATAACATGCAACCATAAAAACACAAGGAACACAGTGGTTTTACAAGGGAACCCAATTGGGAAAAAATATTCCACTTCTTTGCATTAATTCAGATGAGAAAGAGAGACAATTACCATGTCATGCTTCAACTTTGAAGCACACCTTGCATTGTAAGACTTTTCTCCTACTTCCTAACATGCTCTGGACAACACTTAGCCAATTCAAACCTCATCCAACCTCCTATTTACTTGCACAATCCTAGAGGAATTAAAATCCTAAATAATAGGTGAATTCCCTATTTCCTTTTGCAAATCCAAGGGGAATTGATCACTTACTCAATGCAAAAGTTGTACACTCAACTGGTATACAATAATAAATACATTCATGCCTTTTTCCTCCACTCAACTAGGAAATTCAAATTCCATGCATGACTAGGGTTATTTTTAGTAAATTATTCAGTTAAGTGAGATATCAATGATTTAATAACAATTTTAATACTCGATTGAAATCCTACTGACTCTATTCTATACTAGAGCTTAGATAACTGAGTTTAACTAACAATAACTCCACTATATTGTTAGATATTAGCTATCAACCCATGCACAACTCTACTTCTAGCCTAAAAACTGGAATTCACTTATTTAACTAGCATGCAAGGCCATGTCACTCCATCTAATTGCAATCCAAGTCATCCTACTGATGTGGAAATTTGAGTTTATCCATTTGACTAAGGAAAAAGTCAAATGAGCCATTTTCTTGCTACAATTCCAGCACTCCCTCTTAAGAAGGAAAGGGGTCTGCACAACCCCAATCCTTCTCCTATAGGAATGTACTATAACAAAACTCCTTCTCATTACTGCTAGTGTTATTGCAATAACTGCAACTAAGAAGCATCCAAAATATTGAATCAACTGAGTCTCTGACCTGCAACTGTCTCCTCAACCTCTAACTACTATTATCCTACAACTATCGCACAAGATCTGACTACATCAATTGACACTGATCCTTTTTCTACTGAATACTGTGGGGCCATGTAGTAAGGGAAATGATCCATATTATATTGTAACTGTTATTGTTCTCCTATGGACCCTGCCCAAATATTTGCAACTTTGGAAATAAGGATCACCTCACTTGTTGAGGTATAACTGCATGCATGGTGAAATATACCTCTAGCTTGTAGATATTTTTAACTTGAACAACAATTTATTTTATTTGTCCATTAGCAACATGATTCAAATAAGTTTTCCCTCTATTTAACATCAAATCATATCCTCTGTCTTCAAGCACAACTATAGAAACTAGAATTTTCTTAAGACCAGTCACATATATTACATTCTTCAGGTGAGGATGGGAGCCTAACTCCCTCTTAAAGGTGAGAGTTTCAATCCATTTGGTACAATATCTTCCATCATCTCCAATCTCTATGTGTAATTGTAGGTCCTTCTCCTCTAAGTTGTTGAATAACTCGTTATTTCCTATCATGTGATATGAAGCATTAGAGTCTAAGTACCACTCACTCCCTCTTACTATTCTTTCCATGCAATAAATTAGGGTGAAATCCAACTCAAATTGTGATGCAATAAAATCTCTTCTTGCTCCTGCTATAGGCTCCTTACTAAATTTCCTATGTGGAAACTTAGTTGCATAGTTTCCATTCTTATGGTAGTGAAATCATTTAATTTTACTAAGGTCTTTCTTCTTGCCATGGTTATGGATGGATTTTACCTCACCTTGGGACTTCTTTCCTTTGACATTATTTCCTTTTCCAGCCAAAACACAATATTCTTCCTCTTCGGATCTAGATGTGACACCATCTCTAGTGTTTCTTTTAATCTCCTCCTGCACCAAATCAAACCAAAGTCTCTCCCAATTTGGAAGCTTTGTCTCTTCCATTAATTGAATCATAATAGTTGTGTCAGGACTTCAAAATACTAAGGAGTGATAAGCTCACAAGATCTGATGGTGGCACAGTCTCTCCTACTCCTCCAAGTTCATCTCTGACCTAAGTGAATCTTGATAGGTATTAAGAAATGATTTCATTTTTATGCAATTGAATTCTCCTGAGTTTATCTCTCAATTCCAATTTCCTTGCATCAATATTGCTCTGGAAGAGATCTGTGATAGTTTTCCACATTGCATAAGGAGTATTATTTCCATGCAAGTTCAAAGCCACGTGATCTCTAGCACCCTCTAGAATAATCCTCTTGGCTCTTGTTGTGTCTTTCTTCCAATAACCAAGTGCTTGTGCATATAATGTTGTTGGTTTTGGGATATTAATTTGTGTATATTCCCATACTCAATTATAATCCAAGACAACTTCCATCCTTCCTTTCCAAGCACAAAAATTTGAGGTGCCCTCCAATGCATACTCCAACCTCAATCTGATGAAAGACATTTTTCCTGCACTTAAGAGAATCTACACCAAAAATTATTCAAATCGAAATTTATTTGAGAGAAGATTTAGAACAAGTTTTTCATGTAGTCTTCCAAGCTCTAATACCAAGTACAAATCACAAGAAATGTGCTACTGCTAATGAAATTGAAATGAAATCAAGAAACAAAATTTTCTTCTAATATTCTACGGAAAGGAAAACAAACGACAGAAACACATGAAATAACAGGAAACTATAAAAACACAAGGAACACGATGGTTTTACAATGGAACCCAACTAGGAAAAACCCCTTCGCTACTTTGTATTAATTTAAATGAGAAAGAGAAATAACTACAATGTCTTGCTTCAACTCTAAAGCACACCCTACATTGTAAAAAATTTCTCCTTCTTCCTGACCTTATTGGCCAACACTTATATAATTCAAGCCTCAACTAACCTCCTATTTCCTTGTGCAATATTGGAGGAATTAAGCTCCTAAATAATAGGGAAACTCCCTTTTTCTTTGCACAATTCCAAGGGGAATTAAACACCTACTCAGTGCAAAAGTTGCACACTCAACTCGTATACAATAATAAATACATTGATGCCTTTTTCCTCCACTCAACTAGGCAATTCAAATTCCATGCATGAATAGGGTTTTTTTAGTAAATTTATCAGTTAACTAAGAGATCAGTGAGTTAACAACAGTTCTACTACTCAACTAAACTCCTTCTGACTCTATTCTAGACTAGATCTTAGATAATTGTGTCTTACTAAAAATAACTCCACTAGATTGCTATATCTTAGCAATCAACCCATGCACAAATCTACTTCTAGCCTACAAACTCAAATTTACTAATTTAACTAGGAGAGAAAGCCATGTCACTCTAACTAACTGCAATCCAAGTCATCTTGCAGATGTGGAAATTTGAATTTATCCATTTGGCTAAGGCACAAGTCAAATGAGGCATTTTCTTGCTACAATTTCAACAAAAACTTATGCATGCATTATGTTTTGTTTTAGAGTATTCTTTAGCAAATTCATTTATGTATGCATTCTATGAAATCTATTATTGCCTATTAAAGGACTATTATGTGGACTAGGTTTTTCTTTGTCACATGGTTATTGTTTTTGCATCTAATATTTCTTTAATGATCATTTGCTAAACTAGACACTAACTACTATATATTTACTCTCATAAGTTAAATATTCATTGTTGTCCTAGATTCAACTAATTATTTCCTCGACTTTACATTTTTATTGTTTATTTGTTCATTTCTTCGCTCATTTCTTCTTGCTCTTATCTATCACTTAGATCTTAGTTGATTTATTTTAGTTTCATTTCTATAATTAGATAGTTTAGTTTAGATTTCATTTCCCCTCTATTTTCATGATAATTCAATATCTCACAACATTAAAAGAAAACAAATATGGTTATTGCACCAAAATGTAGATGTGTTTCTTA
This sequence comes from Pinus taeda, assembly GCA_000404065.3. Classification (NCBI taxonomy): domain Eukaryota; kingdom Viridiplantae; phylum Streptophyta; class Pinopsida; order Pinales; family Pinaceae; genus Pinus; species Pinus taeda. Next base: position 3,862 of record APFE031491089.1, on the reverse strand, counting down.
CCCGAAATGGTCTGAGGTCTAATTTTGACCTCATACTGGAGAGAACCCTTGTGGTTGTTGTTGGGGAATTCATCCCTCTAAACATATTGCATATATGAAAAATAGAATAGTGTTTAATTTCTTTTTTTTTTCTCATAAATATTTTAGTTTGTTGGACTTAATACATTTGTGTTGAAGAATCTAGGGCATCTAAGTTAGGGTGAGATTCTTCTGACGATGATACCTATTTGTAAAGAAATTTTACTTTTCTTATTAGCACAATATTCTCTTATTATTATTAGTGTGTATTTTATTTCTTCATCAAACAGTGACAAAAAAAAAAAGAGATAAGAACACAAGATATTGGCTCTCATCCTGGGCAAAACCTCTCTCTCCTAGAGAGGAAAACCCTTTTGCAAATTTCTCTTATTGAAGCTTCAATTTACAAATTCCAAACCCTAGACCCTGGGCCAATAGATCCTCCAAGCACAAGACATAGTCTCTCTTTTGAACCTTCCTTTATGTTCTTCAATCAAAGCCTCCTTCTGCATTGCACCCTGATCTCTTCCTTCGCACTTATTTCGGCAACTGGCAGCATGACTACGGAAACTCTAGGTCTCCTTTAGAGACCTCTACTATGGATTACTTATTTTGTTCTCTTCATCGCTTGGAAATATTTATTTTTTTGATGCTTAGGCTAAAATATGGGGTTCTTGTTGAATTACATTTCTTACTTAGAGGCTGATTTTCTAACCCTACTGCAGATACGAATTTTCCTCACATGTGGTTGATTAGGGCTCAAGATTGTCCCTCTTTCTTGATCCTTCTATTTGATTCAGGTGACACCTACTTCACTTGAGATGGAGGCCTATATGGAGCCTCTTTTTAGTCCAATCAAACTCTACTAAGTTGTTTCTCTCATGGATCTTAAATGACTGTAGAAATATCTTGTCTTCTTCACATGTGTGATAGAAAAGAGCCCTAAAACATTCCTCCAAAACTCTAATTTCTTTCTTTTCTTCTTCGTTTGTCTAGAAGAAATCCTTTTCTCTTCTTCATACCTCCTTATTGACTCTCTTTCTCGCTAATTTCAGAGATAGCTCTATGGTCTATTTATGAGATTGAAATGCCCTATATATAGGAGTATGCCCCTCCTATTTGGGATGACCTCACTTAGTGAGGCCAACATGTACTTAAATGCACCAAAAATTCATTTCTTTGAGCTGACTTGCAGAGGATACTTGTCTTTTATTTGGAGGATCTCTTTTGACATATTTCTTTGACTCTAATACATAGATTTACATAGTGTAACATACCCACGTGGGTCTTTAACAGATACATTGACTCTTTTACTTTCCTAGAAGCACTTAAACATGTGCTTGACCTATCAAATGGAAAATAAACCCATTCTTGATAATGACAAGAATAATAATTCTTTTCTTTTACAAGTGAAAAGATCAAAATTACATTTATGAAGACCAAACCTAGTTACACTTTTTTCAACACTCCCTCTTAACTAGGGAGGTATTCATAAAGGTGTTTGAACATTTTCAATTTGAAGAATTCACATAAGATAAATTGAATTGGAAATCCATATATTCTAGAATCATAGTAACCAACATTGTCTTCATAGCAACGCCTTCACTGACAACTTTATCTCTCATTAGATCAGAGCACAATGTTGGTGAGATCAATGACTATAGACACCTTCATCATTGTCTCTCAAGGTACATACCCACCCAGGTGTTTACTGAGCATGACCTTCTAGTACTATTCTTGTCTTGGAATCCCAACCCTCAAATAATATCGGTCCTCTTGCCTACTCTTATCTTGGATGCCCTACACATCCTCAAAGAGCATCAGATACCAGATGATTACTCAATCCTGTATTTTTTCTTCCCAAGTGAAGACAAGAATGGTGTATCCATCTCTTCCTTTTAACTAGGGAAGATACACTCATTCTTGTAAAGGAATGTACCCAAGCTCCCTCTGACCAGGGACTTTCCCAAGCTCCCTCTTAGTTAGGGACTTGTTAGAGATCCCTCTCAACTAGGGACTCTCCTTTTCCATCAGCAACTTCTTCTTGTGGTTCCTTGAGCTACTTGATCAATTTCTTTCCTTTGTCATGAAATTCAGTTGAGCTTCTTCCTTGTAGGGCATCAACCATCGATCACTTTCCTTGTTAGTTTTTCATGTCATTCCTTTCTTCATGGAAAATAGCCTTATTGATACATATCTAGAACCTTCATCATATGTCTACTTCTTTCTCATCATGCTTCTTTAAGGTTTTTCCATCCACCACATCAATGCTAGTTATACTTGTACTTACAACCCTTGTTCCAGTAGCCCTACATGAACTCGTCAAGATATTATTAAAGAAAATAAAAATAACATTAAATCAAATAGCACCTTATGAGATGGCTTCTCATCATGACATTTTGTTGGCTTGAATCATCAGTATCCTGCATGTTCATATCTCCAAGGCCTCTCCAGGTGTCAAGGGTCCTTTAATATTTTTCTTCCTTTGTTAGAATTCTCGTGCCTTCTTCCAGGAGATGTCTGAACATGTCTGTCAGATGTTGATTCCTAGTGTCCATGTTGTTCTTTTATTCCTAACCTCTTTATCTCATATTATTATTTATATATTTTTTTAGTCAACCACCTCATACTCCATATGTGGATATTTCTCATGTCGACCTTTATCAGTGAGTGAACCATGCCTTCGTGCATTTTCTTCAATGAAAGAGATCTATCTTGTTCTTGAACATGCTATGAGAGAAATTATCCATGGTCACTGATATAAATGATGACATGATTTTAACTGAAAACATAGATTCATACATACCTCATCTTAGTTCTATCATTGATCATCTCAATTTTCTTAGATAGCTTCCTAGATTGAGATTACCTCAATCTTATTTTCTTTTCTACATCTTTCTTTGCCTACATATCATCCTTTTTTGAATCCCCATAAGTGGAATTCCTATCAAGAGATATTCTTTTCCTGAAATTCATGAACCCTCTATTAAATATTCTAGCGGAGGATCCTTGTAGTCCTCATCGTGCAAATGCTCATTTCTCCTTATGATATATAATGGCGTTCTAAGATGATTCTTCTTGATCATGATCATTATTCCTTTATGGATTGATGAGGTTATCCAATGGCTACATCCTTCCTACATGACTATCTATTTTTGTGCTATCTCTATATAATGCTCCTATATTCCTCAAGATGTCATTCTCATAAACCATGCATTCTATCCTACTTTTACATGTTCCTATGATACCCAAAGCTTTAAAGAAGCCTTATGTGAAGAAGTTGATCTCAGTTGTAGTATAGGTTCGGAGGGGTTTCCTTCTTCTGCTTCATTTCTTCTTCTTTCACTTCTTGGGTAATGTGGGCTTCTTCTCGTTTCCTTTTATTTTTTTCCTTCTTGAACTTAGGACAAGCCCTTTTATAGTGTCCATATTCTTGGTAGTCAAAGAATTGGACTTTGGACATATCTATTTTTCCCTTTCTTTGTGGACCGAACTTGCCAAATTTCCCTTTTCTCTTAGCCATAGCAGCAAATGCTTGCTCCTTTGATCCCACATCATCTTTGGCTTTCAGTCAAGTCTCTTCAATTTTTCATAGAGACCAAATTCTTGTAGTTGGTCTCTCATGTCAGAGACCTTCATGAGGTAAGGGAATATTCCTTCTTCCTTGGATATCTTCATTTTATATAGTTCATTACGCAACAATATCACTTCTACAGTTGTACTAACTGAGAATAGCTCCACAATTTTATCATAGATTTCTTTAGACGTTTCAAGTTTGGAAACATAAGGAATGAGAGGGTCCTTGATGGATTCTATCAGAATCCTTTGAGCCCTTGTTTCATCC
>APFE031491072.1:2498-53467 GCA_000404065.3 Pinus taeda | reverse complement strand
TCCATGGTAAAATGGGGGTGAATATCCATGGTTAAAAATCTTGTTATATTGTATGTATTAAGTTTTTACGTGGTTATTAATGAAATTTAAATATTGCCACAAAATTATTCTCGTGGACCATAGTTTTCTTCCCATAATCCATAATAAAAATTTCAAAAAAACAGAATGCTGCAGTTTATGAATCATTTTTTAATGGTGGAAATAGATTCAGGGATACCCAAAATCCTGAAATTTAATAGTTGTAACCTAGATTTTAGAAAATTATTTTTTCATAATATTGCCAAAATTTCCATTATTTTCTGAGCTAATTTGTGGGTTTTTTTTAGAGTATGCTAATATTATGTATAGTAAAAGGGTGTGAGTATCCATGGTTAAAAATATTTCCACTTATTTGCAAGTTTTATATGATTATTAATTAATAAAAAATATAATTACAGAAGCCTTAATTTTAATTTATTAATGTTAAAAATGGATTTTAAATTATAGTATACTACTATTATTATTATATATTTTTAATGTGATATGTATATTATTGGTTTTGTTATTCATAATTTATTAATAAAATCAAAATAACAATATAACAAATTAAATTTTATTATTTTTAATATTTATTATTAATTAATTAGACCATATACTATAAATTTAAATAAAATGTTAACAATTTTTTGCATTACATCTACACATTTCCCCTATACCATATTACTTTATTTTAGAGCATCTCTGGCCACAATAATTATAATACTATTTATAAAATAAAATATAAACCAAATCATACCATTTAAAAATAATATATTCAAATAAACTACACAAGACTTACAATTTTATAAATATTTACATATATTTAAATTAAAACATTTTCAAAATAGTTTGATATATTTTTTATTTTTATACAACTTCCTCTTCCATGTTCCTTGGAAACTAAGTATCATATCATGTAAATTTATTAAAATTGAATATATATGTAACTCTTCCCTTATAAATCCCCTTTATGTAAGAGAAACGTACTAGCATAAAATGTCCTAACAACGGGAAGCATAAAAAAGGACATGCATCAGCTATCAGCATCTTTTATCTATCAGCGGATGTCCTTTTCTTGAAAAGAACGGATGATCCGAATAGTTTCCAAAATTAGCAAAACGACATTAAATAATTGATGTGGATTGAAAGGAACAAAGGAAATATGAATGAATGATTGTAGCAGTAATCATAAGAACCACGCGGTCATTAAAAACAAAACAAAGAGGGTAAATAGAATTTTCAAATGACTTGAAAATAGAAAAAGAGAGGCTGATCTGATGAAATGTTACTTTGTACCCTGTCTGATTCTCAGTACTTTTCTGGATAATCCACAGGGCTCCACGTAGACGAGTGAATTTAGGTTAAAATGGAGTTAGGTGAGTACTACCGATTGCCAAAGTAGGACAGCGTTTGAACAGGTATGACAGCGAGATTATACGCGGTGTGGAAAGGTAAAGTGGGACAAGCAAAAGTTCCCCTGAAAACCAGAAAAACATTGAAGTAGGAAACCCAGTGGTATTCCAGCTCCCCAAACTACCAATTATGAAGAAACAGTAGTTGATAGAACATGCGCAAACGTAAAGCGGGTTTCAATGGCCCTCCGGTGACTTTTGGAAGAATACATCATTTTCGCGTTTTACATGTACAAAGTTAGTCTTCCTTTGAATTACTTGTTTACAGACAATCCGTCTCAGTTCCGCAGTTGTCCTTTCACATCGTTCTCTCGTTTCAAAGAACACTGGTTCCAGAATTTTCACTCCGCTGACTGCTCACATATCTTCACATCCATGTCTTTGGGTCCCCCCCTCCACGGCCTTTGCATTTCATGAGCTCACTTTGGTCACTATTTCGCATCCATGTCTTTAGTTCCCCAACACTCCACGGCCTTTTGGATTCACTTCGGTCACTGGTTAAGTTGCAAGTATTTACAATTTTTTTATACTCTCTCGTATTTGTGTAAGGATTCAACTGTCTAGGTAATGATTTTGGGAAGTTCCCTCATAGCATCATGTGTTGGTTAATGATGGTGGCCAGTGCAACAAGCGATGGCATGGTTCAACTGTTTATTGTTTTGCCGAGATATCATATCGTTTTCCATTTTGGTCTTCGAAAAAAACTCTCCACCATTTTTGTTTCGACCAAGTTTTTCTTAGGGGAAGAACCACGCTCTCCCAATTTGGTTACTCTTGCTCTCCTTTCATTCTAGTTATGTTTTATGTCCACTTGGTTTCTCCCTAAGAGTTTTTAGGTGATGTTTATTTGTCTTACCTTCTTCTTAGGTCTCGTTGCCTTGAGTTTTCGCTTTTAGTCCATAAACAATGTCTCTCTCCTTTGGCTCAAAGGACTCTCTATGTTCATGGAGTTCTTGTTTCATAGTTATGTGTGTGTCTTAGTTTAGACTTAGTTCCTATTTTCTAGGAGATAGTTTTGATCTCCTTAAATTGAATGTAAACTTAATTTTTTCTGATTTGATGATCAATGGATGAGAGTGGCACTACTTGGGTAGTCTCCAAGTGTAGCTTGGCTCACCTGTGAGCCGCTAGTTTCAAATTGTAAGTTTCATTCTAATTTGGCTTTCTATTTTTTATCATGGTATCAAAATGTAGAGAAGGAGCTCTGTGTGAATTGGGTATGTGGTGAGTTTAGCCTTTGTGGTTGAGAGCCCTAGTCGCGGAGGTTGGAGAGCGAGTAAGACTCCCTTGCTAGTTAGCACAGGTGAAGCTATTTTTGAAGGCGGCAAATGATCACAAGAGGAATTTCTCAGGCAGAGGTACACTGGTACATTGTTTTGTGACAAAGCGCTGATTTTTATGAATAAACCTTATTAGCGTGTTCCCAACAAAGAGAGGTAACGTTGATTAGCACTAACAATACATAAGGAAAGCGTGTTGATCATTGTTGATGGTTAGCGCTACTCCCATGCTAATGCTGAAAACTTATGCAAATTTTTGTCAGCGCGACCTGCAGCAAGGTGAACTTGTGCTAGTCTTTTGTGCATGTTAGAGGCGGCCAGAGACTAGATGTACCTGTGTTGTTGGTCATGTCCAACATTTTTTGTATGGTCATCTCTATGGAGTTGGATCCATAGATCGATTGTTGGAGGATTTGGTGGTAGATCCATAGATCAATTACAGAAGGATCTGGAGGTGGATTCGTAGATCGACTGTTGGAGGATCTGGTGGTAGATCCGTAGATTGATTGTTCGAGGATCTGTTGTTGGATACGTAGATCAATTGCTCATTATTGGATTTACAAATTGGACCAGTGGGTATATTATTGGAGTCATGCATCTATTGATCAGACAAGCTACTAGTAGTGCTCGTGAATTAAAAGCAAGTCACTATTGAAATTTTTCTGTAACAATGACTAATCACAATGCAGAGACATACCTCAATGAGAGAAATAAGCTTGATGGGTCAAATTACGCCAACTGGAAGTTCAAGTTGCATACATTGCTTAAGGGTTCTAATGCGTGGACAATTGCAAACATAAATGAAGCAAATTCGATTGCAACCGGTGGTGCCACAACCCCATCAGTTCAAGATTGGGAAAAGAGGGAAAATAAAGTGGAGGTGTTGTTGAAGATGTTGGTAAAAGACAACATAATCCCTCATATCTGAGACTACAAAACCACCAATCAGATCTGCGTGACACTCAAGGATTTACATGAAATGAAAAATACAAATCATGTGTTGTTTCTGAAGAGTAAGATTCTCTTCATTAGAATGGAAGAGAATGAATCCGTTGCTACATTCATCTCACAGATTAAAGAACTGAGAGACAAGTTAGGTGACATAGGGAGAAAGTATGCAACAAAAATATCGTCATGATTACCTTAAATGGCATGACAAAATATTATCAAATTTTCATTATAGGGCTTGCAACAAGGGAGAAAGCTCCCACCTTTGAAGAGTTGACAAGGATTTTAATGCAGGAAGAAGAGAGGCGTAAGAATCTGAAACCTCAGAATGCAGATCTGGCATTGGTGGAAAAGAAAAAGTACTTCAAAGTGAAACTAGGAGGAGGACATAAAAGTGGTGGTCCATCTCAGAAAAAGCCATTTCAAGGTATGTCATATGCTAAAAATGATTAGGAAATTAAGTGTTTTTAGTGTGGCGGAATTGGTCATATTGCTAGAGAATATTATAAAAAGAAGAATTATGAAAACAAACACAGACAAAATAGGCATACATGGAATTTTGTTAACGAATATTTGAATCATGATCTTAAATTATTTGTGTCTGATGCCACTCTTTCTGCTGAGACCAATGAGGCTAGAATTTGGTTTGTGGATTCTGGATCATCCACTCATACGACATGTAATAAAAACTAGTATGAAAATTTTTAGGAGACTAGTAGCGATGCTAATATCTACCTTGGAGATGACAGAGCATACCAAATTAAGGGCATGGAGATATTCCTGTGATATTTCCAAGTGGTAATATCAGGCGCATCTAGAATTTCATGTATGTGCTTGGTATTAAAAAGAATTTGATCTCTATCTTTATGATAATAGATTAGAATTTAAAGGTAGAAATTTTCAAAACTTACTATGGTGTAAAGGATTCGCTGGATCATTAGAAGCCAGTTGCATCAGGAGTATGAGTTGGAAGCCTATATAAGTTGAATGTTACAAACATGCCACATCAAGCTTTAAATTCAACGACTATGACAATAGAGAATCTTTGGCATCAGAGGTTTGGTCACATCAACCTTCATGATTTATTGCTACTACAGAAACAAGGTATGGTTGATGGACTTCCTATTTTAAGAAATGAAATTGTGAAGGTTGTGCACTTGGAAAAATGCACAGGGATGAATTTCCCTCTATCCTAAATAGGGGAAAGAAAGATATACTTGAACTTGTGCATACTAATATTTGTGGACCTATGCAGATAAGGTCCTTAGGTGGAACTTACTATTTCTTATTATTTATTGATGACTGCATAAGGTATACCTGAGTATAGTTTATTAGAAGGAAAAGTGATGCTTTCGAGTACTTTAAAGAATCTAGAAATATGGTTGAAAAGAAGATAGGAAAATTTAATTAAAATTCTTTGCTCAGATCAAGGGGGAGAATATGAGCTTGGAAACTTCATCAAATATTTCATAGATCATGGAATAACACAACAGTTTACAGTACCCCATACTCCAAAATAGAATGGGGTTGCAGAAAGAAAGAATAGAACTTTGGTGGAGTGTGCACATAGCATGATGAAAGGTAAGAACCTATCCAATGGTTTTTTGCCAAAAGCAATTAGTATTGTAGTTTACTTAAAGAACAAAAGTCCAACTAGGTGTCTTGATTTGAAGACACCATTTGAGGCTTTGTATGATTTTAAACCTGCAGTCCGTATCTTGAGGGTATTTGGTTCTAGATCTTTTGCACACATTCCTAAGGAAGATAGGAAGAAATTGGAAGCTAAAGCTATCAAATGCATATTTGTAGGCTATTTTTCTGATTTCAAAGCATATAAGGTGTTTAATCCATCTACTCACAAGGTATTTGCGAGTAGAGATGTTATCTTCCATGAACAGTTTGATGAAGTGAATAAGGACATAAGTTATGAGGAGTGGCACATGCCTTTACTGATTGATGACAACAATGATGAAGTCAAAGTCAAACATTTATGACAACAGCAACATAAAGAGGAATCTAGTGATGTGGATACATTCAATAGTTGAAGTCCATTTAGAGGTGAGAAATAAATCACATAGGACATAATTGAGGCAAGTCCACTACCAAGGAGATGAGGACGGAAGACTCACTTACCTACAAGGTACAAAGATTATTATCTTATGACTAGTATTTTACATGTTGTTGAGCCCATGAATTATAATGAAGGAAATCAGTATGATGAATAGAGGTCAGCTATGAAAGAAGAGTATGAGTCCATAATTAAAAATAAAACCTGGGAATTAGTTGAACTGCCAAAAGGAAAAGAGCCCATAGGTTGTAAGTGGCTATATAAACCTAAGTTCAAAGAAGATGGTAGTGTAGACAAGTATAAAGCTATATTGGTGGCCAAAGGGTACTCACAAAAAGAACGGATTGATTATGAGGAGACTTTTTTTCATGTAGCTAAGTTAAATACTATTAGGATGTTAATAGCTCTAGATACAAATTACCATTGGAGCTTACACAATTTAGATGTAAAATTTTCTTTTCTAAATGGGTAGTTGAAGGAAGAAATATCTTTAACACAACAATAAGGGTTAATTAAAAAGGGGCAGGAACACTTGGTCTGTAAATTAAAAAAGGCATTGTATGGGCTGAAATAGGATCTCATATCTTGGTATGAGAAAATGGACTCTTTCTTCTTACAACATGGTTATAAGAGAAGTAAAAATGATTTGATCTGTATACCACATTTGATTAAAAGGGGAATATTGTGTTGATTTCCTTATATGTTGGTGATTTAATTGTTACAGGAAATTATGATGAATTGGTTGAAGAAACTAAAATTCAGATGTTAGAGGTATTTGAAATGAAGGACCATGGAGAACTACATTATTGTTTGGGTCTTGAACTCTAGAGGGATTCTAGCCAAACTTTTGTTACTCAAGGAAAGTGTGTCAGAGAATTGTTGAGTAAATTCAGAATGGATCAGTGTAAAGCTGCTTCAATACCTATACAATAAAATGACAAATTTCAAAGTGATGATGATTCTAAAAATGTGGATGTTACATTGTATAGGTAAATGGTTAGAAGTTTGATTTATTTGAGTACAACTAGACCTGACTTAGCATATCCAGTCAGTGTGTTGAATCGGTTTATGATAAAACCTCTTGAAAATCATGGGGTGGCAGCAAAAGGTCTCCTAAGGTATCTTCGAGGAACCATTATAAATTATGGCATTAAATATTTTGATTTTTTTGATGTTAAACTGACAGGCTATTCAGATTTGGATTGGGTTGGAAATATAGACAAAAGAAGATCTATAATTGGGTATGCTTTCAATATTGGGTCCGGGGTCATTTCTTGGAGTAGTAAAAAACAGAGTACTGTATCTTTATCATCAGCAGAAGCAAAGTATCAAGTTGTATATGAAGCCACTTGTGAAACAATTTGGTTGAGAAGACTTCTTCATGACGCATGAGAAGAACAAAAAGATGCTACGGTGATTAAATGCGAAAACCAAATTTCAATCAAGTTGGTAAATAATCTTTCTTTTCATAAAACACAAAACATATAGATACTCAATTTAATTTTGTTGGATAAAAGGTTCACCAAGCGTCTTGGTAAGATCAAATCTGAATTGGTTAGGGAGATGTTAGGTGCGCAAGTGTAGTATACCTAGGGGGGATAATATGGGTACAGAGGGAGGTAACCAAGGGAATAATGTGATAATGGTATTGGCCATAGTAATAAATAAGGTGGTCAACCCGTATCATGTAAGGGACCACAAGTAGTTAGCAATAATGTAATAAGCCCATGGTATTAGATAGATGGTATTGAGGGAACCATGGTAAGAACTCATGGTATTGTATGGATGAGGCCTATATAGAGGCTAGAGACTTCCCATTGAGATATGTCAAGGAATATTGTATGAACAAGCATATGGCTTGTGGAGCGTTCTCCTTCCATAAGGAGTGAATGTATGGTGTTGCCTTACCTTAAGGGTTTGATTAATAAATAACTTTTTGGGACGGTGACTTTGTAGATCCGATCTGTATGTTCTGGTGCAAAATTTATATAATATAATTGCAAATCTCAGTTGTTAGCGAAAAATACCCAATTAAAAAAAAAATCAGCCGAATCGGAGTCTGGATAAGGGAGATATCGTTGATTTAAAAATCAAATGTGTTGTAGACATTTTTCGAAGAGGCGAGTTTACAGAGAAGATCTATACGTTCTAGTGCAAAATTTGCAGAATCTAAATGCAGATCTAAGTTTTTGGTGAAAAAATACCCAATTTAAAAAAAAAATCAGTCGAATCGGAGTCCGGATGAGGGAGATCTCGTTGATTTAAAAACAACTCTTTTTTAAGTAATTTTTGTGATGGCGGGACAGTTGTAGCACGGATCTGAAATTCCAGTGCCTAGATCGGGATTTCTAACACATGGGAAGATGCAGAATGGTTGTTCCATTTATGAAAATAGGTCATAATAGGGATTTTGAGCAATATAGACTGAATTGTGGCAATTTCAAATTTTCGCCAAGTAATTTTTTTTCAAAACCCTCTTCAAGGAGGTTCTATATTTTATAGGAAAAGATAATGGTCCGACTATTGAAGAATACATAAAATAAAAAAAGTAATTATGGGTAAAACATTGGAAATTTTTTGTAGTGGAGCAATTTAAATATGAGGCGGCCACATGGTGGGAATTACTTAACAAAAAGAAGTTTTCTAACCTGCCCGATGAAGAATTTGAAAAATTCCTTTTAAACCGATGGTCTCATGCTAGAAAACAAGATAATCAGAAACATGTTGGGTTATTTTCTACTGGTATATGCTTATTACAGGTTCATGGATATATTCGAAAGTAGAATATCATTGTGTCTATAAATCCTAGTTGCAAGCAAAATCTTATAAATGTCAATTTGGCAAAAAAATTGCAAGCTCCAGCAAAACAAATGGAGCACACACAGGTTAATAATGAACAGGTGCAATTTTATAAAGATTTGAAGATTTCTATGGGTAAGTATGTATTGCATTTCAATCTTTGTACTTCAGGTATGGGTAACATGGATGTTGTTTTGGGATACCCTTGGATGGAATCTGTGGGTACTATCAATATTAATGTGCAAAAAAAATTCCTGAAGCTTTGGTATAAAAAGAAGAAAATAATATTGCAGGATATCTCTATTAAGACTCAAGTAGAGACTATGGAGGTAGATGCACAAAGCTCTAATGACACTGACACATCAGATGATGAGCCATTGATGGTCGAAAACCAAACAAAAACATCAAACTGGGTACCGGAAAAAGAGGGAGAATCCAAGGAAGCTGAAGTAGAAAATGTTACAGGTACTGATACAGTAGATGAGGACTCAGTGGTTGAAGTAATATTGGAAGATAAGAAACAACAACAGTCACCACAACATGTACCAGATACCAATCATGCTCCATTAGGTGGTGAATTAAAGAGAAAGACATCGTTGGTTAAAACTTCAGCATATCGCCACCCACATCACCCCGCAAGAAAACAACCAACAAGATGAAAATGAATTAGCCATAAGGACGACGAATCCTACATGACAGATAGAGAGTGGAAAAGGTCCACCTACTACACATCAACACAGAAGAGCTACAAGGGTCAACTTCCATCTCAAGCAAGCGAGGCACCAGTTAGATTGAGGGTTCACGTTTCTCTTGGATGGCTAGATGCAGGTGCATGGTACCAGTGGACTACTCTTTTGAGTAGATCTTATTATTTGTGTTCTTCGTATGTTTCAGGGATGAAACATGTTAAGGGGGGTGGAATGTAATATACCTAGGGGGGATAATATGGGGTACAGGGGAAATTACCCAAGGGAATAATGTAATAATGGGATGGGCCATAGTAATAAATAAGATGGTTAACCCGTATCATGTAAGGGACCATAAGTAGTTACCAATAATGTAAAAAGCCCATGGTATTAGATAGATGGTATTAAGGGAACCGGTAATAACACATGATATTGTATGTATGAGGCCTATATAGAGGCTTTGATACCACTTGTAATATATCTAACCCAAAAATATATGATAATAGGAATAAACCCAAGAAATAACAAGATCTGAATATAGATAGAAATGCTTCTTTATTGATGTCAAACCCTTAAGAGAGGGCAACACCATACATTCACTCCTTAAGGAAGGAGAACACTCCACAATACATATGTCTGTTCATACAATATTCCTTGACATCTCTCAATGGGGAGTCTCTAGCCTCTATATAGGCCTCATACATACAAGACCATGGGTCATTACCATGGTTCTCTTAATACCATCTATCTAATACCATGGGCTTATTACATTATTGCTAACTACTTATGGTCCCTTACATGATACAGGTTAACCACCTGTTACACAGTAATTTGTCACCGTTTGTCACTGTCCCTGTTACCCCTCTCCTGCACCTTGGAGGACTCATTCTGGGACTTGTGCGAAGTGACAAGACTTGAAACCACTTGCATCATTCCCCTTTGAATATGAGCTTCACATGCCTTGAAGACATCTCCTGCAGCTTGCCCATAAAAATAGCCCTTTTTACATTAGCACAGGTTCACTGTGTTCTTCCCGCGCCAATGGGGAAAATCCTCCAAAGAGGGCGCGCTATTAGTGCTCTGTCCCAGAGTCGCAATCGCGCCAACCTATTTGGGCAAAGTTTTGAACCAATCAACCTCCGAAAGTTCTCTCCAACTCATTCACCAACTGAATCTATGTTAGGTGAGGATGGTTTGGCTTCGAATCTCCTTGAATGGGAAGTAGTTTACCATCCTTCCATGGAAGTTTCCAAGTGATGAAGCCAAATCCATGATTGTTGTGATTGATCTTATCTCTTCCTCTTTCATCTATAAAAGCTTGTCTCCATGCCTTGAGCAAGCTAGTGGTAGTAATACTGGTGTTGAAAGGAAGATATCAAGAGATTAGAGTTGCAAGAGCCTTCTTTATGTCCATAAGGCTTAACCTAAGTGAGGAGATCTTGTCACTAAAGAGAGAGAGGCTTGTTCCCCATCCCTTCAAGCTTTGCAATACTTGTGTAGCTGAGCACCCAGCCAAGGGAGGACTTGACGTCAGGACTCTGGTTGTATTCTCCTTTGTTGATTATTAATAATAGATGACTATCATTATGGTTCCACTCTCGTTGTCTTTGTAATGATTTATGTTGAGTTATATCCTTCCTGACTGATGTATAATTGCATTTATTAAATTTCATGCTTGTGTTTGTGTTGTTCTCTTGTGTGCAGGTGTCCATTCACGGAGATCGTGGAGGACTGTGACCGGCCAAAGCAAAGGAGCGTGGGCGATGTCTCTTCTATGAACAAAAGTGTTGGAACCCAAGTAGGTCTTCATCACCTACCTTTTATTTGCAATTAGGGATTTGCGTCGTAGCATTGTTTGATTGTTGCTAGACCCGTTCTGGGCTAGTAGGGATCACCTCTATCCATAGAGGGGATTTACCTCTCCAACACCACCTTATTTATTAATATGGCCCATCCCATTATTACATTATTCCCTTGGGTACCTCCCTCTGTACCCCATATTATCCCCCCTACGTATACTATAGAAACCACTGATGATGTAAACGGTTTTCAAGGTACTATAGTACAATCCATATGGTGTGAATAAATGAGTTAATGTCAAACACCATGTAAAAATTTCTGGTAGAATGCCACTGATGTAAACCTATCACTGAGAGTGAGGAAACTTTCCATTGATGTACACAAGAACCAAGGTACCAAATGTGTGTTTCTAAGTCAATTTACTAAATGATGTGCTGATGTCAACAAGAAGCGACCCATCATAGGATGACCTTGATGTATACCCCATTAAAGACAAGAAACATGTATCATGATTGAGACAGAATGATTAGAATGATGCTGACATGGAACTGGATCAGGAAAGGCAGACATGAAATAAAGGCTTAAGAGTATTGTAGCAGAGATCAACTAAATGACTTCTCTTGAACACACCAATGACACTGAACGGAGTTGGCAGCATTGACCCAAAAACAAAATGGAGGTTCTGAAAAAGGTATGATAACCAAAAGACAAGCAAAATACCCAACCCAACAACCATGGAGATGAAGTGGAAGAGTGTCGTGTTAAAGAGCTACTTGTTTCCATTAGAAAAATGGAATCCCTTGTTTTCCTAATTTCCCCAACCATATTGGTTAGTACCTCTTTATTTTTTAATAAGTTTGAGGAGGATAACATATGCTTGATCTGTAAGTTCATCGTTTAGATGAATCCCTCCAAGTATATTTAACGAACCTTGAGAAGGAGTGGTTCGGTCCCCTCATGATCGATGAGTCGATCACTATTTCATGTTTTTATGAGTCCAACAAAGTTAAAACTCGACATATTTTTCATGTTTAGAGATTTTAGAAAAGATAAGAAAAAGAAAACTCCAAATGTTCCTTTTCGTAGGTAGTCCCTTAGGTCCAAAAAGGTAGAAAACAATACCCCAGAGAACCTCTTAGCCATTTTTGACTAAGGTATTCCTTTTTCGTAGCTAGTCTATCTTAGTCCAGAAAAGGGTTAAACTTATACTGAGTAGACGCCTTTTCATTTACTTTTACGAGTTTGAAAAGACAAGTTCTCAAAAATCTTTTCATATTTTGGGATTTTGAAAAAAGATAAAAGAGGACTCTTCCTGGAGGAATGAGTGGTATAAATGGTAGCAACTGGTTCTGGTCATGATGGAACTACTCAGAAACACATAAAGGTCATGAGGTTGGCTAATAAGACTACTCATGGTAGCGATTCCTCAGGCAAGGGTAAAATAACTAAGTGAAAGCGTATGATCGGCTAAGCATATGGTGATGATGGAATTAAGAAACCAAGGCTCATTTGGAAAAAACAGGCCGATAAAAATGAAAATCATGAGGGATAAAATGGGAATGGTTTTATTTTTATAGAAACTTGAAACATGGGAACTTATGTTTGAAATTGGTTTGATTTTTACACAAGCTTGAAAAAAAGGAAAAACTATGCTTGAAATAAGTTTGCATGCTCCCAGCATAATGACTCAATTCAAGGTGCATGCCCCCCAAACTTCATTTCACCCATGTAAGTAGACTATTGGGTACTAACAGGTGGATGGAATGAAGGTTCATTTACTAGATCGAGTGAAAGAATCGATTGGGAATTTACGAGATCTATTCAAAGAAGGAGTGGTTCGGTCCCCTCATGATCGATGAGTCGATCGCTATTTCATGTTTTTATGAATCCAACAAAGTTAAAACTCGACATATTTTTCATGTTTAGAGATTTTATAAAAGAGAAGAAAAAGAAAACTCCAAATGTCCCTTTTCATAGGTAGTCCCTTAGGTCCAAAAAGGTAGAAAACAATACCCCAGAGAACCTCTTAGCCATTTTTGACTAAGGTATTCCTTTTTCATAGCTAGTCTATCTTAGTCTGGAAAAGGGTTAAAATTATACTGATTAGACGTCTTTTCATTTACTTTACGAGTTTGGAAAGACAAGTTCTCAACAATCTTTTCATATTTTGGGATTTTGAAAAAAGATAAAAGAGGACTCTTCCTGGAGGAATGAGTGGTATAAATGGTAGCAACTGGTTCTGGTCATGATGGAACTACTCAGAAACACATAAAGGTCATGAGGTTGGATAATAAGACTACTCATGGTAGCGATTCCTCAGGAAAAGTAAAACAACTAAGTGAAAGCGTATGATTGGCTAAGCATATGGTGGTGATGGAATGAAGAAACCAAGGCTCATTTGGAAAAAAAGAGGCTGATAAAAGTGAAAATCATGAGGGATAAAATGGGAATGGTTTTATTTTTATAGAAACTTGAAACATAGGAAAGTATGTTTGAAATTGGTTTGATTTTTACACAAGCTTGAAAAAAATGAAAAACTATGCTTGAAATAAGTTTGCATGCTCCCAGCATAATGATTCAATTCAAGGTGCATGCCCCCCAAACTTCATTTCACCCACCTAAGTAGACTACTGGGTACTAACAGGTGGATGGAATGAAGGTTCATTTATGAGATCGAGTGAAATAATCGATTGGGAATTTATGAGATCTAATCAAAGGCTCAATTCAAGGTGCATGCCCCCCAAACTTCATTTCATGCACCTAAGTATACTACTGGGTACTAACAGGTGGATGGAATGAAGATTCATTTACGAGATCAAGTGAAAAAATCGACTGGGAATTTACAAGATCTAATCAAAGACTCTTAATTGAAAAGGGATTTGTTTCATTTTTTAACAAACTTGGCATAGGAAGAGAACTTTTCTCATAGGAACCTATTTCATTTTTTTTAACGAGGTTGAAATAGTAAAATAACTATCCTCATAAGATCTTGTTTCATTTTTAAACAAACTTGACACAAGAAAAGGAACTCTGCTCCAGGAAACTTATTTCATTTTTGAAAGAGCTTGACATAAGAAAAATAACTCTGCTCCAATAACCTTGTTTCATTTTTTAACGAGCTTGACACAAGACAAGGTGCTTTGCTCCAAAAACATGATTATTGCTTCCAAGAGATTCTCATCAGATGGAAGAACAACACTCTGGAAGGGATATATAATAAAGGATCCAATGGAAAGATCAGAATCCAGTGCCCCTAGTAAATATTCACTATATCACCTACCAGATCTAGATCTAAAGAAGTTGAGTAGACAATGAAAGGCTCATCTTCAGCAGTTGGTATATGAATGGGATAGGTTGCCACATAATTAACCTGTGGTGGTGAATATACCACTTGCATATTCAGAGCACTTAGGGAAGTAGGATGATTGGTGGTCAATTTAGGACCAATAAATGAAAGTTGATCAATAGCCACAATTTTTTCATCATGCGTGAAGCACATCACTCAAAAGAGTGTGGATATAACAATAATCATAGTATAAACATAGTCTCACCCCAAGAGAAAATTGACGTCCAAAGGGTCTATGACATCCCAATACATACAATTTTTCTCCCAAGGTAACAGGAAACTGAGTAAGGTTCACTAAGGGTTGATTAGTTCTTCTGTTAAAAAATAACAAATTCGGAGCGACAGACAAAAGCTTTGGAGAACCCAAAGCTTTCCAAATAGAGGAGGATAAAATACTAACAAAATTTCCCTCATCTATAACAGTGTGATGGATGTACTTATTATAAGCCTTTACCATGATCTTAAAATTTATGTAAGAAGGGAGACAAGGTTCTGTCAATCGACTCCAATTAAATTCAGTGACCCATTTTCTTGGAGGGGGTTTTATAGGGATGGGAGAAATTCACCCTTGTTTGGTAAAATGAGAAGAAACAAGAAGAACTTGAGCAGTATGATCCTTACTCTCTACAGGAAAAGTACGAACGAATGAAGGTGGAATTAGGTCAACCATTTTCTCAACCAATGGTTGGTCAAGAACAAATTCATGGGATTCATGTTTAGAGAGAATGGAATTGATGGGGTTTAGATTCTGATCAATCACTTCATCGACTAGTGGATGACTGGGAGAAAGCTTCCAGTAACCAACTGGAAGTCATGGTTGAGAAGTTGTGAGATTTTAAAACACTTTTGAGACTTCATCCATATAAGGACAAAGGTGAATATGATGATTACCTTCACATAACTTATAGGGAAATTTGAATTTACCCTTTTTCCCATGGACCTTACTATCACTAGTCGAAGGTTTATCACCAACATGATCTCCAGCTGACGACAAAGGCTGATGTGAGCTTGTGGACCACATTTCTAATACCTTGGGAATACTAGGACAATCTCTAAGAAGGTGATCACCCTTGCAAATAATGCAAGGGAATTTAACTTTACTGGGATGATTAGAAGATTCCTCCATACTAGTTGCATCCATAGCAATGGTTGCATGGTTTCCCCTTGCTTATTTTTCTTCTTCTTCTTTGTCCTTTTCTTCTTCTTCTTATATTCCTCGTTACTAGAATCAATAACTTTACAAGGCAAAGAGGAAGAAAGGCATGAAGAAACAATAGGTGAAGAAGGAAAAGGATCACCTTTAGGATCAACATGAGGTTGATGTTGTTGAGGTGGAGGAGAACTCGGTCGAGAAGTAGTTTGGAAATTCGGAACCATAGGGGTCAAAAATAACCAAACTCGTAAGCCGATGGTAAATCTAGGAAGAGAAAACATTGCCATATAAGGAGCGCTAATATTTCTAAAAGAAGGAAAAGGAATAGGATTCCCATTAGAGGGTTTCCTTGATTGATAGACTCCAAAATTGTTGCTATTAGTCTCAACCTAAGATCCACTAAGAAGTTTTTCCACGACCAATTAATTGATTTTAGAAATTAAAGGCACAAAAAAACAAAGGGGTAACTAGGCATAAGGGTTTACCAAGAACTCGTGAACTGCAATATACACCTTGGCGAACCAAGGAATTAATGTATGTGCAATAAATCTCCTTGAATGTTGCGCTCGTTGTATCACGACATACAAGGTGACCAACTCAGTTACCTATGGATGAATAGAAACCTATAGGGGACTCCCAAAATATACTCAATGGTATGTGGGAGTGCAGTCCGTAGTAGTGTTGTCTAATGCATAGTCGTTCGATGAGAATGTTCCCATATACTTTTCATGCATGGAGCACCATTCAATATACCCGAAGGTATGTGGAGAACAATCCTATACACTTACATGGAACAAGATTTCACCCCCTAGATGCAACATTGGAAAACAACACCAAATCCTATGTCTAATGACACTAGAACATGTCTCTAGTGTAGACCTTTATGTGTGTCGTTAAATTTCAAATTATCCTTAGGTTAATTGAGATGAATTTTAAAGTTTATCTTGAATTATGTTTCAGTTTTAAGGCTTAAAAAATCGATGTCAACTGAACAAACCTATGATATAACTAATTGTTAGGATATTCCAACACATAGGAAATAGTTAAATATAACTTGGTCTAGTGTAGAGTTAGGTAAAGTGTGTTTCTTTACTATGTAATTTTGTAACTTAAAATCCGACGGTCATGATATGTTCTAGACATGAAGTGATCTGACAGTTCATTCTCTCCTCGGTATTACCGACACTTGATCTGTGGCTTAACACCAGATTGGTCCATGATCTCTATTTAAAGAGCATGGAGGGTCATTTGTAGGGTAACCGTTCATGAGAGAAACTTATGTAAATTTTCATTCTTTTATTAATAAAATGCCTGAAGTGGCCACATTGGCTAAGGCCATGGACTGTTTCCCTCTTTGAGGGTTTTAACCACGTCAAAAATACTGGTGTATTGATCCGTGATCTGTTTGTGAGCAGTGTCCTTTGGTTTTCTATCTAAGGAACCTACCTTGTAAATTCCTACATGGTATCATAGTTATTTGAGGGCCGCATCCGTTGGTGATCCAAATCTAAAGCCGGTACAACTGCATCTGACTGTTGTTTCCTAGATCTACTATTTCTGACTGCTTTCGGGCCGAGAGGACTGCTCTATTGTGTTAGGAGCATTTGTTCCAGTGAGAAACCCATTTTGTTTCATGCGAAAAGGTTTCCGGTAGCCCTAGCTACATCATTTTAAAGATCTAGAGGAATACAATCTTTATTTGCAGTTCTAGCTATTCATCTCTCTGCTTATTTCGGTTTATTTAGTTTTTTTTTTTTTGTCACCGGATCTATAGCTTTCATTTCTGCATATGTTCTTTGCCTCGTGACTCTGTGTGATCTGGGAAAATCAGAAATAGAAAGGAAGGAATTTTCTCATGCGTATGTTCTTTTCCACCACGCCTTATTGTAATCTTGGAAAATCAGAAACATTGAGGATTTACTTAGAAGTAAAGGTCTTTATAGAATAGATTAAGGCCAAGAAACCAAACCTCAAGATGAAGATAAGGCAACCAAATGGAAAAATAGGCAAGATCAAGCACATGGGTTGATATGGATGTCTATTTCTCTAGACCATAGATTCCATATCGTAGAACTTGATACTCCTAATGAAGCAATGAAATAATTCACTAAAATTTTTGGAATTAAAAATAAAATTAGAGCCCATCAACTCGAAAATGAGTTGCTTACATTGGACCCTAATAATGTTTCTTCCATTGAAGATATTTTTGTCCAAGTTCAAGACCCTTAGAGTTCTCTTGGAAGGTGTTAAGGTTAAGAAATAGGATGGTAGCCTTATCTATTCCATTCTTACTAAGTTGGGACCAGCCTACTCTGTGTTTGTTTCCACCTTCCATTATGCTAGAGAAGCCTTTATTTCTCAAGGACAAGACTACAAGTCCTCCTCATTTGATGCCTTTTATGATTCTTTAATAAGAGAACAAGAAAAACACTTATATCTTGGTCTTATTAATCTTGGAAACTCTTCTCAGGAAGCCTTAGCCACCCAACAACAACCAAATTCAAAGAATCCTAAGAAGTAGTATCCTAAAAACAATGGTCCTAAACCAAACAACGGTCCTAAGCAATTTCACTCTAAAAATGAAAAATCATTTCAACAGAATGATAAGGCAAATAAAAACAGAGGGAAGAAGAATGATAGACATTCCCACTTTTGTAATCGAGATGGCCAATTAGAATCCAAATGCTTTAAGAAGATGGAAGCCTTGGAAGCAACAATGAAGAAACATAACATCCATTTGGAGCACTCTTCAACTTCAACTTCATCTTAAGGAATAACACTTTCTGCATGTGGTTGTCAAGCATCTCGGTTTTGTTATGCACTAAATGTATCTTCTTCTTCTCATTCTCATGAGTGGCTCATTGATTTTGGAGCTTCTTATCACATGGAAAAAAATAAAGCTGTGTTTTCTTCTTTAAATGACTGTAACACCAAAAATATATATATTGGTGATGATAGATCTCTTTGCGTTGTAGGGACTGGAACTGTTCATCTAGACAATGGTCAATTTAATGATGTATTATGTGTTCCAACCTTATCCTGCAACCTTCTATATGTATACCAGATAACTCATTCAGGTGAAGGTAAAATCGTTGAATTTTCACCTCAGGATGTTGTAATTAAGGACCTAAGAGATCTTAGACAGATTTTATCTACTGGCATGTTGATGATTCTACAAGGTTGTATAAGTTAACAACTTTGGGTCATCAAATCTTCCCTCAGTGTTTGTTGCTCATATTGATGAAGTGAGAAAAATTTGGCATGAGCGATTTGGTCACTTAAACTATCGTTGCTTTCATAATCTATGTAAAGAAAATATGGTGACAGGTCTTACAATGGTATCTTGCAAAGATGGTGTTTTTTTCTGGATGTGTACTCAAAAAAAATCATCAGGATAGTTTTGAAAAACGTGCCTCTTGGCACGCCTCACCCCCTTTACAACTTGTGCATAGTGATTTATGTGGTCCACTTCTAGTTGTTTCATTCTCTCGCTACAAGTATTTCTTAACCTTCATTGATGATTTCTCCGGACGCACTTGGGTATGCTTCTTAAACCTCAATATTGAAGTATTTAACATGTTCTTGGCCTTTAAGGCCTTTTTTGAAAAACAATTTGGACATCAAATTCTTAAGCTAATATCTGATAATGGCAGAGAATATGTTAACAACAAATTTATCAACTTTTGCACTGAGAATGGAATTCAAATGCAACATACTGTTCCATATACTCCACAACAAAATGGTGTAGTTGAAAGGAAGAATCACACCTTAAAGGAAATGGATAATTGTATGCTTCAATCTAAAGGACTTAGTCTTATTTGGGCAGAAGCAATTAACTGTGCAAATTACATAGTAAATCGCACTCCTACTGAGGTTTTAAAGAATATCACTCCAGAAGAAGCATGGAGCTCTATTAAACTAGATGTAAGTCACTTTCATGTTTTTGGAAGTGCAACATGGGTCCATATTCTAGATGAGAAACATAAAGCTTTAGAACCTAAGAGTGAAAAATGTATTTTTTTTGGATATTCTGAAGATGTCAAAGGATATAGACTTATTCCACTTAAGTCCAAAAATGTTATCATTAGAAGAGATGTAAAGTTTGCTGAAAATATATTAGCCTACGAGCCTAGTTCGGCGGATGTGCCACCTCTCTCTATCCCTTCTACTTTTGAAAATATTTCTTCTTTTGATGACGACAGTGAGGATGAAAATCCTTCCCCAACTTCTCAGGATCCTCCTTCAGCTCCTTAGCTTCCAAAATGGGTCTGTGCTACTCGAGATGCAGGAGGTGGCCTTGACAGTGATCCTACAGACTAGTGATGTACATGTTGTCAGTTCGATAGAGCCTCTTCTTTATTGGCTTAAGCTTTAGGGAATTATGATCCTGACATTTTTGTAGAAGCTTCAGGCCATCCAGATTGGGATGTAGCTATGAATGAAGAATATTGTTCATTATAGGCAAATGATACATGGGATCTTGTTCCTCTTCCAAAGGGATGAAAACTTGTTACAAATGATCAATTTGCAAACATCTTTACAAAGGCCCTCACAGAGGTGAAGTTTACTAAACTTTGATTTATGGTTGGAGTTCAGGAAGTTTTCACTCAGGGGGGATAGGCTCTAATGCCTCATATTTGTACATCCTTCAATCCTATCCCAAGTTGTTTTTAAGGGGGGATGTTAGGATATTCCGACACATAGGAAATAATTTAGTATAACTTGGTCTAGTGTAGAGTTAGGTAAAGTGTGTTTCTTTACTATGTACTTTTGTAACTTACAATCTGACGGTCACGATATGTTCTAGACATGAAGTGATTTGATGACTCATTCTCTTCTTGGTATTACCGACACTTGATCCATGGCTTAACACCCGATTGGTCCATGATCTCTATTTAAAGAGCATGGAGGGTCATTTGTAGGGTAACCATTCATGAGAGAAGCTTATGTAAATTTTCATTCTTTTATTAATAAATTTCATGAAGTGGTCGTGTTGGCTCAGGCAGTGAACTGTTTCCCTCTTTGAGGGTTTTAACCACGTCAAGAATATTGGTGTATTGATCTGTGATTTGTTTGTGAGTGGTGTCCTTTGGTGTTTTGTATGAGGAAATTACCTTGAAAATTCCTAACCTAATATGACAAAATAAAATTTTCATTTTACTTTTAACAATGAAAGACCCAACTAAGTAGGGGAAGAAGAAATCAATCAACAATGCAACAAATAAGTGATGCAACAATCAATCTCTATAACTTCACTTTTCTAATCATAATCCAAACCCTATATGAAATACATGATGCATAAGATTTTTCATTTGGATTCCACTTAATTTTCAGATAAAAACTAAGAAATTTGTCTAATCATTGATAAAATAAAACTATTCAGAATGATGACAGAAACACCAGTTCTTTCAAGCACTGAATTACTAAAAAAATTAATTTTTTAATGACCTAATGACAAGAACAAAGGAAAATATAAACAAATTATTATCAATGGCAATAAAAAATAAAAAAAAACCAAATGGAGGCTTATGAGAGATCAAGACACACTTAGGGACACAAGTAGGAACAACCAGAACAAAGTTAATTAGAGAGAAAATCATAAAAAGGAAATTTTTGCATCAAACTGGGACCATAATAGGTACTAAAAGGGCCAGGGTGCACTATAGTGTAGGTGCAAAGAAGGCTAGGGTGTACTACAATGCACTGTCAGAGGCACTAGGGGAGTGTTGGGCTTGGGAAAGAGGATTCCAACACAAAAATTGCAAAAAAGGCTCAATGAAATCACTTCCTTGGTATATTCTTGGTTGGATGATACAACAAAGTTTTGTAAAGGAGGTAATAAAACACAATGGAAAAGGAAATCACCAAGAAAATACTTCATTCGTCAGTGGAGTCGCTAATTTTTTATACGAGATTTATGATTGCGGACAAAAGTATCTCCCCTAGGCCAGTGGCTAACCTAGAACAACAAAGAAACAAGGAATCCAATGCCTTTCCTTAAAGTAAATATATGATGGAGTTAGCATGAATCCTTTGTACACTTTGATCTTTTAGCTTGGAAGCTCTAATTCCAGCTCTGGATGCCAAAATTAGAACCTGCATAGTCAGATAACACAAGCCAAGAAACTATGAGATCTATGTGGTATCATCTAAATACTTCAGTCAATAGATCAACATGGTCTTGAAATGTATGAAATAACAACATCACATATAGGAAAACAATGAATTATCTGCATTAATATTAATGGAAGGAGATTACGACCCTAAGTAGCAGTTGATATTGCAGAAGATATCCTCTAAGTTATTGGCGTATCCTTTCCTTGTCATAATATGCATCTGAAATCACCCTAAATGCATGAGATAATAACCACTCATTGCAACAACATAAGGGTAGAATCACTCTCCAAAAGCCAACCCCCAACCACATAGAAGGATGAGAATATATACAGAAGTAGGGTAAGTTCGGAGTTCTTTTCTAATTACCAATATAGCATTTGAGATCCACCTTTTATGGAGGGATAAGATCAAAGGATAAGTGATGAAAACTCCAAAGTAGGAAAGGATAGATTCTGAATGTTTTATCCAAGGTAAGTAGTTAAAACAAATTCTGGAAAATCTTAGAAGGTGAAGCTTTCAGAATCTCGATCATTCTCTCAGATTTCTAGAACCAATGAAGGTGCAAAGGGGAGTAATTTGTTGGTGACCAATGCAGGCCACAATTGAGAAAATTATAGGTGATTGCACCCTAACAGTCATATAGGGAGTGTTGGTCCTAAAACCAGTTCAGATGATGTAGTTTAGGGCTGAAATTCTGGGGGATGAAAGGAACATGCTTAGGGCTTTGTGCAAGATGGTGACAAGGGGGAATATGATGTTGATTGATCCCATTAGGAGGCTCACTAATCATATGTGACAAAATGTCCTATAACACAGGTTTTCCTTTCAACCTGTATAGACCAGCACTCTAACTCCAAGCACAATCTCGTCAGAGCTAGAGCCTCTAGGCATGAGTCTTTCTTCCCATCCTGGAACAAGACCTCAAACCCCTTCTTATTGATCATCAAGACAGATATTACATTATATATGAGTCTTGGTACAAACATTACATCCTATACCCACATTACTCTTCCTGTCTCCATTCTGAATGGCACAAATCCCGATCCTTACATCTCCTCCTGACTCTTATCGCCCAACACCATGTGCAACTTCAAGTCCCATTCAACTAGAGTCTCAAAAAACTACTCTGACCCTATCATATGTTTCGCTGCACCACTATCCATGTACCATCCATCCTCACCAATTGTACCCTATGAGAAATGAGAGATCATGGCAAATTCCTCCTCCTCCAATCTCTTGGTGAGAGCATCTATCTTAGTAGAGGTGGAAACGCTGACGAACTACTTTCCTTTCTACTTCTCGTCATCTCCCTTCTTCTTCATCGGAAATCTCGACAAAAAATGACCCATCTCTCCACTATTGAAACACTTGACTTTACTCAAGTTCTTCTTCTCCTTACCCTTCATTCGTGTTGCAAGTGCCATGTCATCATTGAAAATATGCTTCTTTGGATGAAGATCCTCATCTCGTAACTCTTCCTGATTGAATTCGTCTAACAACCTATTCCAATATGGAAACTTCTCTCTGGAAACAATCCCTTTGATCAAGGGGTTCCATTCCTCGGTGAACCCTTTTAAAGAAATCCTCGCCATATCCAAATCTGAAATAGCACACCGACGACAACAATCTCATCTCTGACCTAAGATAATCTCGTCATATCTGAAGTCAATCCTTCAACATGTATCATCTTGGTGGACTTCAACTCATCCTCCAATACCAATACTCAGTTCTCGTTCTTATTCTAGAACAAATTCTGAAGAGCCATCCACATCTCATATCCATTGTTCTTCCTGGAAAAATGAGGTATTAGGGAATGCTTCACACCATCAAGGATGATCAATATTGCCCTCACATCCAAATTCTCGTACACTTCCAGATCCTTTGGGTTAGTTGGCTTCTTGATGGCTTTTTTAGTGAACTCCCATATCTTGTTGACCTGCAAAACCAACTTGATCTTTTATTTCCATGAAATATAGTTGGAAAACCCCTCCAACCTACCCTCATACCAGCCTGTAACTTTGACATTGTCACCTACAATGTGACCAACTCCCTCTTAATTTGTACTTTGTGTTAATCTAGGTTGTCATTGATGTCAATATGGCAGTGTTTGTGATGGAAAATTCTTGTGAGATGTGAGGTTGCCCATTGATCATGATACTGCTCGTGGAGGATCTAAAGATTGAATATAGACATAATAGAAACAATGGAACCAAGGAGGAAAGATATTAGAAGCCATCATAAAATAGTTATTGGAAGAAGAGCTATCAGAGCAGTGTATTGGAAGTCATAGGAGTGAAGAGAAGCCATAGGAGCGACAAGCCAAGACAAATCAAATCTATTGCATATGCCAAGAGTAAGAGCAATATCAAAGGAAGGAATAAACTGTGGAAACCTTTTAAAAGTTCACAACGCATAAACCAGAGGAGTTAACATATCATATCGGTGGGTTCTATTATATTCCATTGCACAAAACCCCCAAACTGCGATTTGATATGCAGCCCCAACCACTCCATTAGAATATATCGTTATGTTATATCACGTTCGCCTCAACAAAACTTTCATATCACAATTCTTAACGGGATGTCACAGTAAAACGCTGATTGCGATATGTACTGCGGACTCGATGGTTCCATTATAATGCACCTTAATACTATATCGCATCCGCCATATTAACTTTCATATTGTAGCTCATAAAGGTCATGATAAAACCTTCGATTGTGATATAATATTATGGACTCGCTGCACCAACATGACTTTATACAATATCGCATCCGCAGTATCGCTAGTTTCTAAGGGATATCAAACCGCCGATTTTGATAAGGTTGTGGACTCGACAGATTTATTAACAACTTCTTAAGATAAAATCGCATCCGCTCCATCAATAGTAGGGGAATCACTATATTATGTGCAAACCTCCGAAAATTGCAATTTCAGGATTAAAGGAATAACTCCAATTTTCATGAAAGTTACGATTGCGATTAATGTGGGACATCCATGTGGGTATAGCCTTGGATGAATATTAAAAAAAGGGCCTCTCTGACAAAATATTTTAATGTGCAAACTTGTAAGTCAACCTCTCCTCCAAATGAACATGTCTTTTGGTTATTAGCAAAACTCATATATATAGAAGTTGAAACACTTTACTTCAGACAACGGATTTTGTGCATCTAACATAAAGAAGAAGTAACATTTCACAACTCGTGAACTTAAAGAAAGAGAGAAAGTCAAAGGTCGAGCAGGAAGGAAGGAAGCCAAAGGTCCAACAGAAAAGAAGGAAGTCAAAGGTCGAGAAATTCTATTGATTGGGTTAATCTTTGAAAGGCTTGGACCTATGATGAATTAGAAGAAGTATATACCTCAACCTGCAGAACAATGTTTTTTGTGAAGATCTGTTTGACCTCGAACCAGCGAAGCAAGATTTAATCAGTCATTAGTTGAAGGGAGAAATTGACAACACCATCGTTGAAGTATTTGTGAGTTTTCTCCTTAAAATTAAGATACCACAATAATCGCTCCTAAAGAAGTTACCACAACAATAAGAACAGAGGCTTGAAAACAAAGAATTGCTTTTGTGCATACATTGAGGCTTATCGCAGATATCTTGTTGGAAAGCTTCAACAAATCTTGGAAACATTATTGGAGATCACGATGACTATTTGAAATCATCATGAGGTAACTTTGTAGACCCTATTTTGGCAATATGAAGAGTTGTGAAGACTCCTTCATATGAAGATAGGTTGTCATTAATGTAGCAGTGAAGTTGTAGATAGAATGAAATAAGTGAACAAGATTTTGGGAGTAGAGAATTAATACCAAACATATCTAGACAATATATAGTAGAGGGTCAGAGCCCTTGGGGTTGGTGCCTTGACAAAATAGGGTCGGAGCCCTTGGGGTTGGTGCCTCAAAATTGGAAGGATTGGTGTCCTTGGAGTTGATGCTACTAAATCCAAGGTTGGTGCCTTGACAAGATATGGTTAGAGCCCTAAAGGTTGGAGCCTTACAAAAAACCAATTTGGTGCTTGGCAATAGGTTGGAGAGAGGGGAATTGAATATTTGTGTCTTCATCAAGGGTTGAAGCCCTATATATTGTACTTGATTCATTATAAATATTATATTAATAAAAATATTTATTCCTATTTCTTATTTTGTGTTCTAAATATAATTAACTAACTGGTATAAGTAATAATTGAAAAGGAATATTGATTCAACACCCCTCTCAGTATTTACAACAATTCGTACCAAAGCTAGTACTTTCACAAAAATCCTAACAGCTTGAAGGTTGATCAATTAGAACACAAATGGTGAAAGTAAGGAAGTCTTCAATCCTCCTAATGATGTGTTTCGTGTTAGCTAATTTTTGGAGGTTGCAGAAGAAAATCACCAAGTTAACCACAAACCAACTTTGGAAGCTGGGATCTAGCCTTGCCAGCTTTAGAGAGGGCTCTCTTTATAAAATTTAACTTTGTTGGATTAAATATTAGGCTAGCTATGAAGTTTGGAGTTTGATTTATATTTGAATGGTTGGTTGATAACTAGATTTCCATTGGGCTGGGCTATGGAGTCTATTACATAAAATACATATTGACAACAGTGTCTATAGATAGATCTTACAGGGCAGGGTAACCAAATTGAATGGATTCTTTAAGGTTCGTGAAATGGAGAAGAAGAAAAATTTAAGGTTCACTTCAAATATAGAGCATTTACCTTAATACTATATTTAAAGATCACGAGAAAACATAGAAATTATTCGTAGACGGGTGTAGAGTGTAGATTTAAACAAATTCTTCCCTTTATTTATCTATTGAATAATTCAGATTTGGAAAACAAATATGTGATATAAAGAGAGAAATATAAACACATGAGACAGATAGATGCACTTCACCAACAACTTGACACAAGAATCCTATGAAAGAGATTCTATATTACTGGTAATCTATTGATGTTTCAGAAAAATATACAATAGTGTTCTGTGTACAAAAACCAACCGTTGATACTTCTAAAGATGAAGTATTTATAAATTAATTTACAAAATATCTTGAGATCTTTTGCTAAACTAATACCATATCCCAAAAAGGGAATTGATTTACAAAATATTCTCTAATAATCTTTGGAAAAATCTGAATAAAAAATATTTCAAACAATATCTACTAAAAACATGTAGACATTTCCCAAAATATAACTAAGTAATAGGAAGTCTATACTATTTATGATCTTTTGTTGAGACTTGAAAGTGAATTGTTGGTGACTGTGGCTATTTATGGAACATTTGCTGGAAATCTGCTGTTTCTGGGCATTCTGGTGGTGACTGGGCCTTTGAATGAGCAATGTTGTCTGTCTTGCTGGCAGATGTTTGTGCTGCCCCTCTTTCAACTGCATTATGTTATGAAATTGTTTTGCTGAATATGCATGGTTGTCCTTGTTTATTTTGCTACTGTCTTGTGCATTGCCTTATCCACCATCTTTTAAATACTTTGTTTTGTCACAAAATATTTGGATTTAAATAATATATTTAAATTAATATTCCCAAATATTTAAATGAAATTGAGAATTCAAAGTATTCATTAGAATGATTTATAAATCCATCATGTTTTCGAATCCATATACTGTTTCAAAAGTCCATGGGTTATTTTCTGAATCCATGTATTATTTCTCTTCCCATGGATTTTGAAACCCATGTCCCCTGTAAATTTCCTTACTCCTGTAAATCTTTGGATGGATTTCCAAAACCATGTGTTGTTTTTTTGTAAATCCATGGTTGCTAAAACATTTTTGTTTTGACTTTTATCCTTGTAAAAACAAAAATAGCTTGCTTCTCTATAAAAATTCATTTTTACTTGTCCTCTTATGTGTAAAACTCATTTACATGAAGCTCCTTATTTTTCTCACGTGTACATTATTTTCATGAACATACTATTGCAAAATTTTCCTCTTATTTTCTCTCATGAATTTATTTTCGTGCACCTATGAACTTATTTTTGTGTAGCTTTAAAATTGTTTTACTCCTTTTCTGTCATTTCATTTTACTCACTTAGCTTTCCATCCCTAAATTTCCTCTAAAATGATCTCTTTCTTTTAGCCTCCCATCCAAACAACATTTATTTCATAATCGCATGAATATCTGTTCAGCTCACATTTATAAAAGTCAAACCAAAACAATGAATGGATTTCGAAGGGGGCTGGAAGTAAGAGATTTAGGCGAGGGGGGTCCAAAATCACCTAAGGGTGACATCTGTAAATGAAAGTAAAGTGAAAACCACTTTTGGGACCCCTTTGGTTAAACATATTCATAATCATAGATTATAATATGCACACAACGGGGATCCGAAATCATGTAAGGGTGACATCTGTAAATGGAAGTAAAGTGAAAACCACTTTTTGGACCCTTTGGTTAAACATATTCATAATCATAGATTATAATATGCACACATATCAATGCCTTTAAGGTTGGGGAATTAATGCATGAGTGTGGGGTGGGCCAATTGTTGGGGGAATTAATGCATGAGTGTGGGATGGGCCAATTAATGCATGAGTGCGAGGTGGGCCATGGGCCTTGACTTTTGGATTTACAATGAATAAAGGAATTTTCATTTTTTTAGACTTTATATTTATTTATTTATTTTTTGAATTAGTTTTAATAATTCAAAATAAATGATTTCTCACTTCGGCCTTTTTGTGTGCTTTTTAGTGCAGACTTCAACTATCGCTCTTGCCTTTGATCTAGGAATGGATTTGAGTGCATGATATATTCTTAGAAAGATTTTTCTAAGCTCTTTTTGATGAAAATACTGAAACCTGATTTGATCTAAATATTTATATGCAAAAATATCCGTATAGTACTTGGTGTAGCTTTGGAAATAATTTGCAGGAGGAAATATTATTTACAACATTTCAAACATAATAATTATCAGCTATAATCAAACTATCCTATAAAAATTATAGGACCCTAACATAGGCTCTAGCTAGGGATGAAACTCTCGTTATGAGGTGTCAAGAACACCATAGACTAGTAGCCTGATCCAAAATCTGGAACCTGCTATGTCATAAAAACCTTTGTGACTGAAAATCTTCAAAGTGGAATCAAAACCATTATGCACACAAAACTATAATTCTATCTGAAACTAAAACTGGAAAGGCTGCTTGAAAAAATGTTCAAATCAATGAGCTTATTTTCACACTCCTACCTACTCTATACTGCTGAAAATCATGTTGAATCAAATAATACAAAAATGCTAATGAAGCCAGTCACATAGATGACTACTAATTCGAAGCTTGCATTCTATCTATACAAATAGAAAAATAAACTCAAAAAATGGAAACTCAAAATTATGAGTGGAGCCTTCTTCATCATCCATAACTAACACAAAATTAAGTTTTGTTAAAGATTTCAACAGGTTTTCCAAAAGATCTTCAAAATCACGGAGAATTTCTCTTTGTTGTACTATGCTTGAAAATAACTTCTCATATACTTTCTCAAAAATGTATCTATCCCTTTTTGAAATTTTCTAGCGTTGTGTTTTCAAGGGATGTAAGATTATAAATACTGCTTTTATCATCTGTAGGATGTAAAACAACTTGTTGTTCTTTAGAATCTCCTTGAAACTCATTGATGCAATTCTCTTGTTTGAAAAAGTGTTTTGCTGAATTTGTTGACAATTATGTTCATCTTCATGTGAATTTGTTTGAAAACTGGTCTGTGCAAGTTCATTATGTACATTGTCCACACATACATCTTCATAAATCTGAACTTGACAATGTAACTTAAAATCGGGTCCTCATCTATATAAGAAGGTTGCTGCCCAGTTATGCTAGTTTCATCTTGCTTTGTTGCTTCACTAGTTATCTTATAATTTTCTTTCAACTCTTCAAATGTAGCATAACATAAAGGTAAAGAGTTATAATAATCATGAATTTCTTTCAACATCTGAAATGTGGCATAACTTAGTGGTAAAGAGTTACCATAAGCATAATTTGCATTGTTTTCTTGATGTTCAATGTCTAAAATATATGCATGCTCATCCGTTTCAATATTTTCATCCTATTTTTCATCAGTCAAAAGTAACACACACATGGTGACTGTTTTCCTCAACTGGCTAAAATTTAACATCCTCTTGTTGATAACCTAAGTAACACACACATGGTGACTGTTTTCCTCAACTGGCTAAAATTTAACATCCTCTTGTCGATAACCTAAGTAACACACACATGGTGTCTGTTTTCCTCAACTGGCTAAAATTTAACATCCTCTTGTTGATAACCTTCCACCGGTTGTTGTTCTAAACTAGTTTCAAATGAATCCACAAAATAACCAGTTTCTACGTTTTGGTGATGTGACCCAACAACCTCTCCTTCTTCTTCCATATCTTCTTGAAAATGAGGTACCTTTTGTTGTCCATTAACAACAGGTTTATCTTGCAAAATACATGTGTTCATAACCCTTTCCATGGGTTTCATTAATGTCTCTAACTTAAGGTTTAATAAAGGAGGAAAATCATCTTTAGTTACTTTCCTTCTTTCAACTTCCATTCTGGATCTTTTAATCAACAGGTTCATTTCCACATCAATAACACTTTTTTGCATATCCTCAAAATTAGAAAGGTTTCTTTCTCTGAGATAATAGGCAATCTTAGCATCAAAACCATTTGGATAATGAAGCATGGCCAGTCTTGGGGGAGGCTTTATATCAGTAGGTATGGAATCATAAACACTATTGAATCTAGTTGAGAAATCTTGGACTGTCTCATCGTGCTGTCTTTTTAGATTCCAATATTCATCCATAATCTAAAAAGGGTTCCTTTTAACCTCCCATATATTAAGGAAAATACTTTGAAACTGTTGGAAACTAGGAATACTTCTAGCTATCAAACTTCTATACCATTTCCTAGCTTGTCCGGAAAGGCTTTGAGAAAACAACCTCAATTTAGCATCTCCATGATCGACTTCCTCCAAGTCAATGAAGTCAATGACTTTGTCTACATGTTTCCTTGCTGTAATATTACATATACCATCAAATTGGGGTAGCCTCTGATCATAGTTCTTTGGTAGCTCATGCAAAGGGAATGGCAGATTTAATGATGCATACCAAAAAGTGGTCATAACTGAGGTCTAAGCTAAATTTGTATTAGTTGGACTATGTCTGTTATTTGGATCTTGTTTGAAACAACCAATATTAATATGAGATGCATTTGCAGCTTTAAGGGAAGGATATACATTCACAGAAAGGGGCTCATGTGCAGATTCATCATCTTGATTTGGATATAATAGACCAAAGAGAATCTTTAAGATACTTTCAGGAAAAGACACAAGGCGATTGACAAAAGATAATACTATATTTTGAAGTAAACTTAGGTTTAAATACCTGATTTTTGCATGTTTCCCATTCTTGTGTTGACAAGGCCTGTCCTTCTTTGAATCTAATTTGAAGTTTATTGGAACTTGGTCTGTGAAGCCATTGAATCTGGATTCTTTGACAGTGGAGACACCCTAAAAAATTTGAAGTTTTGGATACTTCTAACTTGGAGTCCCCAGGTGAATGATATAACCTTCTTGTGTCTAATCACTGTCCACCATCAATAATGAGATCTGAAACTTGATATGCTTTTCTTAGGAATCTGAAATGTTCTGTCCCCAGTAGAGTCACCACAATGTTAGCACCTAGTAATTTTCTAAGGTTGTGGAAAAAAATTACCAAGGTAACCAAAAACCAACTTTAGAGAGGGCTCTCTATGTAAAATTTAACTTTGTTGGATTAAATATTAGGCTAGTTATTATGTTTGGAGTTTGATTTGTATTTGAATGGTTGGTTGATAATTAGATTGCCATTGCGCTATGGAGTCTATTACATAAAATACAGATTGACAACAGTGTCTACAGATAAATCTCACAGGGCAGGGTAGCCAAACTAAATGGATTCTTTAAGGTATGTGACATGGAGAAGAAGAATAGATTTAAGGTTCATTTCAAATAGATCTCACAGGGCAGGGTAGCCAAACTAAATGGATTCTTTAAGGTATGTGATATCGAGAAGAAGAATAGATTTAAGGTTCATTTCAAATATAGAGCATTGTTACTTGAATTCTGTATTCAAAGATCATGTGAAAACATAGAAATTATTCATAGACCGTGCAGAGTGTAGATTTAAACGAATTCTTCCCTTTATTTATCTATTTAATAATTCAAATCTGGAAAAAAAATGTGCTATAAACAAAGAAATATAAATACATGAGACAGATAGATGCACTTCACCAACAACTTGACACAAGAATCCTATGAAAGAGCTTTTGTATTACTGGTAACCTGTGGATGTTTCAGAAAAATACACAATAGTGTTCTGTGTACAAAAACCAACACTTAATACTTCTAAAGATGAAGTATTTATAAATTAATTTACAAAATATCGTGAGATCTTCTGCTAAACTAATATCAAATCCCACAAAAGGAATTTATTTACAAAATATTCTCTAATAATCTTTGGAAAAATTTGAATAAAAATTATTACAAACAATATCTACCAAGAATATGTAGATATTTCCCAAAATATAACTTAAGTAATAGGAAGTCTATACTATTTTTGATCTTCTGTTGAGACTTGAAAGTGAATTGTTGCTCACTGTGGCTATTTCTGGAAAAATCTACTGGAAATCTGTTGTTTGTGGGCATTCTGGTGGTGACTGGGCCTTTGAATGAGCAATGTTGGTTTTCTTGCTAACAAATGTTTGTTATGTCCCTCTCTCCACTGCATTCTGTTATGAAACTGTTGTTCAAAATTCAGAATTCAAAGTATTTATTAGAATGATTTATAAATTCATCATGTTTTGGAATCTATATATTGTTTCAAAAATCCATGGGTTGTTTTTTGAATCCATGTATTGTTTCTCTTCTCATGGATTTTGAAACCCATGTGTTGTTTTCAAAAACCATGTCTTATTTCTCCTTTTACCTTCAATATAAATTTCCTTTTACTCCTGTAAATATTTGGATGGATTTCCAAAACCATGTGTTGTTTTCTTAAATTCATGGCTGGTAAAACATTTTTGTTTTGAATTTTAAAACAAAAATATCTTGCTTCTATGTAAAAAATCATTTTTACTTTTTTTTTTTAATGTGTAAAACTCGTTTACATGAAGCTCCTTTTCACCTGTACATTATTTTCATGAACATACTATTGCAAAATTTCCCTCATATTTTCTCTCATGAATTTATTTCCTACACCTATGAACTTATTTTTCCTGTAAAAATGTTTTACTCTTTTTCTGTCATTTCATTTTACTCACTTAGCCTTCCATCCCTGAATTTCCTCTAAAATTTGGTTTTTTCCTGATCTCTTTCATTTAGCCTCCCATCCATACAACATTTATTTCATAATCACATGAATCTCTATTCCCTCCATATTTATAAAAGTCAAACCAAAAGAGTTATGGATTTTGGAGGGGGTTGGAAGTATGAGCTTTAGGGGGAGGGGGGTCCCAAATAACGTGAGGGTGACATCTGTAAATGACAGTAAAAGTGACAACCAGTTTTGGGACCCCCTTTGGTTAAATGTGAGGGGTTGGGTCTGAAACATATTCATAACCATAGATTATAATATGCACACATATGAATGCCTTTAACATTGGGGGAGTTAATGCATGAATGCGGGGTGGGCCATAGTCCTTGACTTTTGGATTTATAATGAATAAATGAATTTTCATGTTTTATTCATTTATTTTTTGAATTAATTTTAATAATTCAAAATAAATTATTTCTCTTTTGCCTTTTTATGTGTTTTCTAGTGCAGACTTCAACTTGCTCTTGTCTTTGATCCAGGAATTGGATTTGAGTGTATGATATACTGTTGGAAAGCACCTACAGTATGATATCCAAATATTTATATGCAAAAATCCCCCTAAATCTTAGTACTTGGTGTAGCTTTGGAAATATTTTGCACAAGGAAATATTATTCACAACATCTCAAACATAATAATTATCAGCTATAATCAAACGATCCTATAAAAATTATAGGACCCTAACATCTTCCTCAACCACCGAAGTTGAAAACAATCAATTTGTGAAGGCTCCATTGTTCAATGGAAACTTTGATATATGGGAAGCAAGAATGAGGAATTTCTTAAAGACTAAAGGCAAGTCTGGAAATCGGTGATTATTGATAGCATGATGAATGGAGAATTCAAGGAGTATAATGCAAAAGCAATGAATGCAATCTTTAATGGGCTACCCGATTCTATGAAGGCCAATTTTGAGAATTGTTCGTCAGCAAAAGGCATGTGGGACAAACTTCATGACCTTGACTCAAAAGGAGCATTGACCATGACCACTAGTCAAGAAGATGATGGAAAGAAAGAAGGAAATCCATAACCCATCATGGAAGTTGAAAATAAGAATGATGACATCAAGGTTAAAGAATACCTAGAAGATGAAGAGAATGAAAAATATTTTGAAGAAGATCTCCTCACTGAACTTATGGATGCCATGTAAGAGATTATTAGTTTGAAAAAGAAAAATGAGGAACTTAAGAGGAAAGGACTAGTTGGTGACCAAGACCAAATAAGGAAGGAAGTTGACTTTGTTAACCTTCAAGTACAAGAAAGGGATGAAGATCTTGCCAAGCTTAAGGAGGAATTTCATCAAAACAAAAGAAAGCATTATGAAGAGGTCATATCCATGACAAATCAATTGGATAAGGAAAAAAAATGAAAAGAAAACTTATCAAGCCACCTTGAACAAAGGCACAAGAGCTTGAACAAAATTGAATTAGAGATTGGTCAATACAAGGAAGAGGTCTCCTCCCTTGGATCTCAACTAGAAGAAGCACAGAAACAAGCACAAGGAACTGAGAAGACAATGGAAGCATTGAAAATCATATAAGAATAGGTTGATGAAGCAGAAAAGGAGAGAAACACCATGATGTGCCAACTAAAAGCAAAGGATGAAGAAATATCCAAACTAAAATCCAACCTTAACCTTCTTAAGGCTGAAACATGTAAAACTACAAGGATCATGGAAGAAATGGAGAGAAGTCTAGCTAAGGAAAATGAATAAATCTTCATAATGAAATCAAATATCATCTCTCTTAAAATAGAAGAAAATGAAGCAACTTTTATCAAGGAAGATATTGAGAAACAACATGATAAGAAGAATAAATACTGTGAAAGATTGGAACAATAAATTATCTCCCTCAAGAAAAAGGTTGAAAAGATGGACAAATTTTTGAAGAGATCTCAAGTCTTGGATGACATGCTCAGCCATCAAAGATCTCCATTTGATAAATCAGGTCTCGGGTATGCAGGTAAATCCTCAAGCAAGAACGATAATGCTTCAAACAATAAGGATATGAGGAAGTCAGAAACAAATGTTGATGCTCCCAGTTTCAACAAAGGTAAAGATAAGGGTCAAGTCGATAATGAAGGAATTCCTATTCCAAGAAGAAATGCAGATGATGTCAAGGATGAGAGAAGCAATAATTATCATCAAAGGATCTCAAGACAGAAAGACTTCAGAAGTACATCAATGAAATCTCCATATCCAAGGTACCAAAGTTTATTTCTTGGTTATTTTTATACTTGTACAAACTTTGGACACATGACAAAATATTGTAGGGCATATCACAAAGATAAATATTATGGTCCCCGACAATCTCCGAGAAGAAATTTTGTAAGAAGAAGTCATGAATTATTATTCATGAACAACACAGAGTGCTTCAAGTGTCATAACATTGGACATATGGCACATTACTGTAACTTGACTTGGGCACCTACACAAGCTAGAAAAATGCCAGAGAAGAAAGTTACATAAGTATCGAGAAGAAAGCAAATACAATCCAAAAATATCCTGAACTCTCCAGCCAACAACACATGTTGTTGACTTGATGAAGATATCATTGATATTCTGAGTGTTTGATGATAGGTTTCTGCCCAAATCATATAGTTAGGGGGAGCTTATGCTGATTAGGATTTCTTGCAGAAGTTATTCATGAATGGATCCTTATGAAATCCCTGATGAGCTATATTGATAATCATTCTTTGATAAGATCATTTCTTAGGAACACTTCATTGAAAAACATGATCTCCTAGCTATCCAATGGAATGTTGTTGAAGATGTTTTCCACTTTATTAGTAAGCAGAAACTGGATCAACAGAGAAGGCCATCTAATGCTAATAAGGAAAATAACTATGTTTCTGTTACTGCAAAAGTTAAATGTATCGACTCAGGGATTTGATATGAGAAAATGTAAACTATGGACACAAATAGAGGAAACCTTCAAACAAAATACATCTGGGAATGGAGCTTGAAGCAAGAGCAGTTGGAAGCATCTAAAAAATTGAAGCATTGCAAAAGTTTGTCAATCAGTAAAAAGAATTTAAAAGACAGTCACAGATTGGATATCAAAATCTACTAGTGGAGATAACTTGCAGAGACTTTTACAAGAACACAAGGAAAATATGGCTCATCAAAAGGACTATAGTAAGGAGAATGTTGTGTAGTCAAATATAGCTTAGTAACTTAAGGAGAAGCACAAAGATACAAAGGAACTCAGATTTTAAGAAAGATAGCAATTTCAGTGGCATCTTATCGTGATTCGGACTACAAAGACCTCTTAATTCTCACTATGAAGGCAACATAATTCGGATTGCAGAAGCATAAAAACTTGGACCTGGACATTTGGTGTATGACTATTTGGAGTCTATTTGGAAGCTTTGAAATGGAGCATATTTAAGCATTTTTGAAGCCATAATAAAGTAGTTTTTGAGACATGAAGAAGGGATAATGTGCTCGCTGATGATGAGGCAACAATCCTTCTATGTTGCGTAAAATGAAGTGCACCACGATAGGGGGAGTAACATACCCATGGAGATCTAATATTCATAAAGAAAAGAATTAGTTTGACAGGAGGAGCAGTTTGACAAGGGGAGTCCCTAAGCACCCTGTTTGTCATTGATGACAAAGGGGGAGAGAATGCTAAAAGGAAAAGAATATTTCCATCAATGAAAAAGGGGGACATTGTTAATCTAGGTTGTCATTGATGTCAATATGGCAGGTTTTGTGATGGAATTCTTGTGATATGTGAGATTTCCCATTGATGCCCATTGATCATGATACTACTCATGGAGGATCCAAGGATTGAATAAAGAAGTAATAGAAACAATGGAACTGAGGAGGAAAGATATCGAAAACCATCATAGAAGAGCTATCGGTAGAAGAGCTATTGGAAGAAGAGCTATCACAGCAGTGTATCGGAAGTCATAGGAGTGAAGAGATGCCACATGAGTGACAAGCCAAGACAAAGCAGACCTATTTCATATGATAAGAGTAAGAGCAATATCAGAGGAAGGAATAAACTGTGGAAACCTTTTAAAAGTTCACAGCGCATAAGCATGAGAAGTTAACATATCATATCATTGGGTTCGATTATATGCCACCACACAAACCCCCGATTGCGATTTAATATGCGGACCTGACCACTCCATTAGAATACAATGTTATGTTATATCGTGTTTGCCTCATTGAAACTTTCATATCACAAGTCTTAACGGGATGTCACGGTAAAATGTCGATTGCGATATGTACTACATACCCCATGGTTCCATTATAATACAACATAATACTATATCACATCTATCGTATGAACTTTCATATTATAGATCATAAAGGTCATGATAAAACCTCCGAATGCAATATAATATTGTGGACCCACTACACCACTATAACATGACTTTATACAATATCACATCTGCAGTATCGCTAGTTTCTAAGGGATGTCAAACCACCTATTGCGATAAAGTTGTGAATCCAACAGATTTATTAACGACTACTTAAGATCATATCGCATCTGCTCCGTCGGCAGTAGGGGAATTGCTATGTTATGTGCAAACCTCCAAAAATTGCGATTGCGGGATTAAAGGAATAAATCCAATTTTCATGAATGTTAGGATTGAGATTAATGCAATAATGTTGTTGTTGCGATTGCAATTAATGTGGGACCTCCATGTGGGTATAGTCTTGGATGAATATTAAAAAAAGGGCCTCTCCAATAAAATATTTTAATTTGAAAACTCATAAGTCAACCTCTCCTCCCAATGAATGTGTCTTTCGGTTTTTGGAAAACCTCATATCTATACAAGTTGAAAAGCTTCACTTTAGGAAATGGATTTCTTGCATCTAACATAGAGAAGAAGTAACAATTCAAAACTCGTGAACTTGAATAAACAGAGAAAGCCGAAGTTCGAACAGGAAGGAAGGAAGCCGAAGGTATAGCAGGAAAGAAGGAAACTGAAGGTCGAGAAATTTTGTTGATTGGGTTAATCTTTGAAAGGCTTGGACCTGTGATGAATTAGAATAAGTACATACCTCAACTTGAAGAACAATTTATTTTTGAAGATCTATTTGACCTCGAACCAACAAAGTAAGATTTCATCAGTCATCAGTTGAAGGGAGCAGTAGACAACACCAACATTGAAGTATTTGTGAGTTTGTTCCTTGGAAGTAAGATACCATGACAATCACTCCTAAAGCAGTTACTACGAAAATAAGAGCAGAGGCTTGAAAACAAAGAATTCATTTTGTGCATACATTGAGGCTTAGTGCAGATATCTTGTTGGAAAGCTTCAACAAATCTTGGAAACATTATTGGAGATAAAGATGCCTATTTGAAATCATCATGAGGTAACTTTGCAGACTGTGTTTGGGAAATATGAAGAGTTGTGAAGACTCCTTCATATGAAGATAAGTTGTCACTGATGTAGTAGTGAAGCTTGAGATAGAAAAATTTTAGTGAATAATATTTTGGGAGCAGAGAATTACTACCAAACATATCTAGACAATATATAGCAGAGCGTCAGAGCCCTTGGGGTTGGTGCCTTGACAAGATAGGGGCGGAGCCCAAAAGGTTGGAGCCTAAAAAAATACCAAGTTGATGCTTGGCAACAGGTTGGAGCCTAGAGAAATGAAGATCGGTGTCTTCATCAAGGGTTGGAGCCCTATATATTGTACTTGATTCACTATAAAGAATATATTAATAAAATAATTTATTCCTATTGCCTAGTTTGTGTTCTAAATATAATTGATTTAACTGGTATAAGTAACAATTGAAAAAGAATACCGATTCACCCCCCCTTTCAGTATTTCCAACACTTCGCTATGCACAACTATAATTTTGTGACTTCCAAAGTAGCTCAGACACGCCCTGATACCATGTTGAATTTCCACGATCTTGGGTCTTCGTTATAATCTTAGAGTCTCTGATGCTACCAAACCAAGAATCTCAATAAGAACTACTTTGCACAAAGGAAAATATAAAGCAGTAAATCACATATGCACAAGTATACACATTAAAAAAAATATTATACAATAATGTACAATCCAATCTTCATTATATTATACCAAATTTGAACAATACAATGGTCTATGGAATACAAAATACAATGACAATCTTTGCTGCAGCTTCTATGTCGTATCTTGTCGTGCCTGTCCTTCTCTTTTGTACAGCTCTCTAACTGCCCCTTAATCCATCCAAGGACAACACATAGAGATTCCAGGAGGGCTACCACCTAACACTTCTGCAAGTCACTTCTGCTACATGTACACGGGCCGATCCATTCCGCTCTCTAGGTTGGCCAATACCAATGAGCTCCAATATGCCTTTTAACAACATCTTTCATCTATCAAAGAGCTACTCATAAGGTTCCAAACTTCACCCAATATTCAACTATCTTTGTCACTTTAAGGCTTCTAGTCTAGGGCTACTTTGGGTAGCCGACACACTA
Source organism: Pinus taeda (assembly GCA_000404065.3). Taxonomy (NCBI): domain Eukaryota; kingdom Viridiplantae; phylum Streptophyta; class Pinopsida; order Pinales; family Pinaceae; genus Pinus; species Pinus taeda. The sequence continues at coordinate 14,081 of APFE031491072.1, read as the reverse complement.
CCCTCCACCAGATCAATGACACCCAATAATTCACTCCAAGTTGTGCTCCTAGGATGGACTTTTGACCTCCACGAAAAGTCCTTCAAATGGCACCCATAGGATGCTAAATTCTGTTCACAATAGGACACGATCCCCAACATCAAATCAACCCCAAACACATCATAATATGCATATGTTCTAGGATTGTTCTTCTACAATATAATTTTGGTCCTAGTTAGCGTTGAATACACGCTGATGAAACTCCTTATTCCATCTTCTATACTTCCTCCAAGGCTGCGGTGTAGCTGTCCTAGGTTCCTTGTGTTTAGGAATACCTCTTAGGAAGAGTTTAGTCCTCCCATCTCTCTCCTTTCTGCCCAAAATTACTACAAACCTCTGCGACAACCTTCAACAGTCTTCAACAAACCTTAATAGGCCTCTCGCCCCATGCAATGGAACAGTCTCTGCGGCCCTCAAACAGAAGCACCACACAACAATTCCACACCTCCAAACATCCCTTAAACCCTCTCTTTTACTACTGCTCCTGTAATTAGCTCGGACTTGTGATGAAGAATAACCCTAGCCAAAATGACATTAATCCACCATGCTTTGTCGTCCTTTTCATACACTCAGTTCAAAGATGAAATGGACTTGATTTGATGTTCATGGATCCTAAAATGACTCACATGAATTTAATTTATATCCTTTCATGTGGATCCAACGAATTCTTGAGGAGGGCTTGTCTAGTTGTCATAATGTCTCCAACTACTAGGCTGACCTTGACCAAGCCCACACAACATCTTCAAAAATCCATATATCAAGCTCTAAAACTCTGATTTGAGTGGTCCTCGAAGGGTTGGAATTACCACGCCAAGCTCTATCACCTCAAATTTTCTCATGCTCAAATTCTTCATAATTTTGGCCCACATCTCAATGGGTGAAAAACCCTAAGCTTGAGTTCCAAGCCCACAAGTGACTCTTGTGGCACTTTAACCTCCAAACCTCGAACCCTAGGTCTTGGAGTGCCTGAAAAGATTCTAAAAAATCAACTCTCTCTCCATAATTCTCAATAAAACTAAAGCCTCAACAAGACAGGAACTCCTGCTCTGATACCATTGATGGGGAGTCCAAGATCTGAGTAATTTCCACACCAAGAAGAGAAAGAAGAAACCCAATATCTGAGTAATTGCCACACCAAGAAGAGAAAGAAGAAACCCATGTAGTAAACCAACCAAAAAAAATATATCAAAAAAATGATTTCCACTACATTGTCCTGACAATCTTCCCTCTTAGAAAAGGAGGTTTGTTATTTATAGCCTTTGTTAGTTACATTACCATGGGTGTGAAAATACCATGGAATACCATGGGCGAGTCATTTATAACCTTTAGTTATATTACCATGGTTAAACACCATGGGTGAATTTCCGTTCACATCAATATATACATTTTTTTATTTACTCTTTAAATTGATTTTTTTTCTTTTAAATTAAAAGTGTGGTATTTACTGAATACATAATACCATGCTTGTATACATGCAAGAAGTAAGAATCAAAAATTATTTCAATTTGTATTTGATAATGAGAACAAGGATAAAATTGAAGTGAGAATGTAAATGACTTTTTTAACAAGGTAGCCACTGCCGTGGTCGTAGTCCCTACCGTGGTCTGCCACAACAACAATACAAAATTGTAATTATAATTGAATTTCTGGTTTTTGAATTGTTTAGAAGCTAACTAGTAGATGGGTTTTATTTGTACCATGCATTGATGCACAGCTGAAACCAAAAGCCCAGATGATATTGGCAAGCCATTGCCATATTCCCAGATAGATCCTTCAATTAGCACGACCAGTACAGAGAGCGTTCTATCCACTTGCTATCCTTTTTAATGAGGTTGTTTGTTCCAATTTCCACCCCTTCATGTTTCCACCATATTAAATCAAGTTTCACTAAATTATATCCTACAACAATCAATCTTTAGCAATCAATCTTTATGAGTCTGATTGGTTTGAGAGGAACAGTTAGATAGCTAGAGGCCAAACCGGGCTCAAGCGGGACTACGACAATGCATCACATATTCACTGTTTGAGCTAGCATTTAGGAGGCTAGACATAATCACTTGAAGCACTACTGCTTCTTTGTTGATTTTATGAAGGCCTTTCACCTATATATTAAACACTCTACTTCAATAAAATTAGGTTTCCATGAATGTAGGGTAGTTGCATATATTACTAGTGTATTGCATATTTTTTCACCTCCACGATAATCGATATCGCAATGGTCACATTTCAACATTGAAATTCTTTTAAGAGTTGACATGATTTGAGTTTGTGTACTTATTATTATTGAGTGTTTGCTTAGCATCACCTTTCAACATTTGAATTTTGAGTGTTTGCTTAGCATCACCTTTCAACATTTGAATTCCTTTTACCTGCGAGATGATTGGGTGGGTGTTTATTATTTCAGATATCTCGTATGTGTAAATTATTCAAACCTAATATTATCATTCCTTACTAATATTATCCAAAACCATGCATAATTGTGTAGAAGTCATATATGAATGTAAGTTGAATGATTGCTCATGTACACATGCGTACGAGTGACTTACCCTTCCAAATTTCATGTTTTATAAAATATTTTAAGCAATGCTAAAAATTTTAACAAAATCATTTCAATATTTTTTCATGATAAAAATATGAAAATTACAGATTCAGGTGAATTCAACCTCATAAAATATCCAGATAAAATATTTGGGGCCATGAAGCCAGTGAAGGCGAGCAGGATTGCAGTGGATAACACTGAATTCAATGTAAATTTAGGCTTCTGACATGTTTTTAACCTTTATTCCTTTTAAAAAATGATATAGAATTATATTACGATCATGTGGACATCAAAATATTTTATTTATTATTGAAAGTGAGTGAAATATTTTTACTACATTTGGTTGTAATATCAACAAGAAATCGAGTGACCATAGTAAACTTGGGATTATTAATGTTATACAATGATTTTAACTAATACTAACTAAACATGCATATTCATTTTTTTATTTTTTAGTTAACATTCCTTTTCTATTTCGAGAATATTTTATTTTTATTTTAAGTGAGACACATGTTAAATTCAGTTGCCCAAGGAGCTTCTCAACTCAATGAATTAAAGCTTAAATTTTTTACCATATTTACTTCACATTATTAACAAATATTTAAAATAAAATAAATGATAAATAAACATTTTTACTTCACATTTTTTACCATGTTTACTTCACTATATTAGGAAATATTTAAGATTAAATTAAATGAGGAATAAAAAAGGAAGGATGGACTCAATGGTTCTTCATTTATTTTATTTTAAATATTTTTTAATGTCATTTAATAATTAAACTGAAGGTTTTTGTGTAGTGAGGTTTTATCTTACAACACTATTTCCCTAGATTGATCGTTCACCACCGAAGCATGGCCAATCAAAATTGTTTTGTTATTCTTATATTCTCCCTCCACCATGTAACCACGCCATTCAATTAATTGTTCACCACCGAAGCATGGCCAATCAAAATTGTTTTGTTATTCTTATATTCTCCCTCCACCATGTAACCACGCCATTCAATTAATTAGTCACATGATCGAGTCTCACTATTATATTTCTTTTCACCAATAAGTAAAATTGCTAATTTAACATTTATTAATTTGAAACTAAAAAAATTGTTCAATTTTTTATATCTCTCTTAATCAAATTTTATCCCATCATTTATGTAAAAATCAAAATTTCCAAAACCCATTTCAAATATAAACGATGCCTATGAAATAATTATTCACCATTTTAAAACACCTCGAATAGTTAAAAACCCATTAAAACCCGTTCGTAGCATTCTTTTGTGAAATTCTGAGTCATTATTTACTACGGAAAAGAGTTCTTGGCATTATCTACTATTGAAGTGTAATAGTAGAGGGCAATAAAATATGTTACGACCCCCAACAGACCAAAGGGTGCTTTCACTCTTACTTTTATAGGAACGAAATACTACTGAAGTGGAAAGGTATATAAACATTAAGTAAGTTAAATAATGAAATGATGCAAAATTTTTAATGTGATTCTCAGTGGAAATATGAAATTCAAATGAATTCGCAGCAGTGTTAAAAATTGCGAGACGCTATCTACCATAGAAAAACAGTTCTTGCCGTGGTTGTAGACGAAATATTTTGAATGGTTACTTGGCCATTTAGACCAGTCTCTGCCTTCTAAATACTGGCCATGTCAAACTATCCTCCAAAGGAAAGGCCTATGTAGCCACTTGCAGAGAGTACACAAGGTAAATCCTGAGCAGATGGAAATATTAAAATGAAAATGACTTCTAAATACTGGCCATGTCAAACTATCTTCCAAAGGAAAGGCCGAGCTCTGCTTGTCGTGTGGGAGTATGTAGCCACTTGCAGAGAGTACACAAGGTAAATCCAGAGCAGATGGAAATATTAAAATGAAAATGATAATACTGGCCATGTCTTCAAAAATAACCATGCTCCATCAAATTAAAAGAAGAAAGATCAAGAAATCAAATACCTGTTGAAACTGCTTCACAGGGGTGAAGCTCTGAAGCATCTGGGCACCTGCATCTATCCGGTGGGATCCCATGGTGCGTGGCTTCCCTGTCACATCTTCTGGGGTTGAAGCTATGTAACCAAAAGGTAAATAAATCACTGATGCCATTTTAATTTCTGAAAGCCATATTCATTCATCGTTTTTCTATATAACTATCTCATAGCATTTAGTAATCTAACTGACAGTAATTCAATTAGCATGAAAATATAAATATGAATATAAATATGACATAGCATTTAATAACATTCCGTTCATTAATTGAACATCATAATAGTAATGAAATTATATCCCACATAAACACTTCAATTATGCCAACAGAAACACCGTAGGGAATATTACCTTAAATTTGATACGGAACAAGATAATGTCCAATAATCCACATAAAACAAGCCTTACAGACCATTAAAATAGTTCAAAGCACTCTCACATTGTTTTAGTAGCTAATTCAAAGATTAAGCAACCTAAGCTGCTAATTAAAAGTCGATCCTTCCTGATGTTTTGAATGGAGTCATTAATCCTTTTGAGTTGGCAAAACAAAAACAAACTTTTATAAATATTTGCATGAGAAATGGTCTGCTTTTGGCACAAATATCCATCCTTCGGCACAAATATCCATCCATCGTGCTCTACAACAAAAGCAATGGATAAATCCTACGATCATCATCTCATATAGGAAGTGAAACATAAGAATGTCAGAATAAAACAAATCTATTAAACACGCTTTGAACTTTTGCTATACTATCTATCCAGAGAGAAGGAAAATAATTTAAGCCTAGTCAATTTTGGGGAAAGGAAATTATTTATCAATTATATTCTAGACTAGCTAGGTTGTCAATAAACCCAACGTTGTTTCTAAAGTTTAAGATTTTCACGTTCACCATCGAAATACAATATGTTGTGCCTCTTCGATTTTGGGTCATACAATTCAACAACCCCCTCATAGAATTCTTTATCGAAAGGCCACCAGACCTGAAAATGAGAAAGCAACACAGAATGCAAGACGGCATGCAAGAAGGGAAACTAGATCTGAAAACAAGAAAGTTACAAAGACTGTAGGAAATAAGGAAGAGAGATTTAATAAGTTTACAGTAAACTTCATGAAATTGATGGAGAAACTCGAGGCCAATTGTTGCACCTCTCCTTTGCTGGCTCTCAAAGCCTCAAGTTGCAGCAACAATGTCTTCTTTGCTGGCTGTCAAAGCCAAAGTTCGAGCAACAATGTCTTGAAAGGTGAAAATCAACGCACTGCTTTCTCAGGTATGCACCGGCTAAGGATGGTGTCATTTGCAATACTAATGTTGCATGCAAAACTACATGTGGAAAGGTCCTTGGAAGACATGTGGAAAGGACTTTGGAAGGACATTCCCTGCAGTAACTTTGGATGTATGCCCTTCTAAAAATGTTTTGGATATAGAAAAAACTTTGCACGATAAAACTGTTTGGATATGGAAAAAGATTTGCATGATAAAAGACTTTGCCACAACGGGACTTTCGTTAAAATAACATAGCTTTGGTTAAAATAACATAGGACTTTGGTTAAAATAACGTTGGGCGAACCTTCCTACATCGAGGTACGTGAAGCTTACAATAAGAGGTCTAATATTTTCCCTCGAAATACTTTGATTAAAATTTTGATGAATGAACTTGCCAACATAAAACTTAGTTTAAATTGATAAGTTACCACAATATTTCAGTCGGGCCACGTGAAAGCCACAATAAGAGGTAGAATATTTTTCAAAAAAAAACCTTTGGTTAAAATTTCAGTGAATGACATTGTCAGCATTAAACTTTGGTTAAAATAGGTATAAGCGGAAAAAAGAATCAGTCAAAAGATGAATTAATACAGGGTCAACCATCAATCTCGCTATAGTCCTGCTAAAGGCAGAGACTAATAATAATATTACCGAAAACAAGTTTATAAAATATATATTATATGGTCTAACTTTCCATTATTATAATTTTTTATTTTCTAAAAGATTAAAGTAATACCAATTTTGAAACTGGTGTTGTTTGAATGTTGCGTATTAAAAAACCAATTAACAATCCAAAACAAGAACTATTCCATTTATGTTGAGGATTTTGCACAAACACTTGCTTTTAAATATGTAAAAAGTAAATTTTGCAACTTTTAATATCTCTAAATATGTACATAATAATATTTTACAACTTTCAAAAATAAAAAATAAAATGTCAAAAATTTTACATATAGATAAATTTTAAATATTAATATTTATAGGAAATAAAAATAAATAATATTTTAAAAGTAATTATTTTCATTATTTTATATAAAATATGAAAAAAATCTATGAACAATCTATCTATACAAATCTAGAAAATTTATTATGAACTATTATTTCATAATTAACATAAAAGTGAAAAAATTTTATTAGTCAATAATACTATAATTAATATAATTTTTTATAATCAATATAAAAGTAAAAATAATTTAAAAAATAAATTAAAAAATAAATATTGAATTTATAATATATATATATATATATATATATATTAATTTATTATTACAACTTAATCTTTTTACAGTTTTATTTATAAAATTAAAGTAATAACATTTTTGAAACTTGTGTTGTTTCACTATTATCAATGGTAAAAAACTAATTAATAGTTGTGAACAAAAAACTATTTCATTTATGTAAAGAACGTTGCAGAAACATGCATTTTCAAATAAAAATATATATATATATTATATATATATATATAATATATATAATATATATATATATATTTGTAATTCAAAAATATTATAAAAATATGTTTAAAAGTTTGTATGCATTTAAATTAAAAATATAAATTGTGTCACTTTTTGGCATTTTGTAAAAATATTTAAAAAAAACTTTTGTTGGTCACTAACACTCCCCACTGAATCTTATGCTCTTGCTTTTGTTTCCTATAGGTCGACAAAAGTAAACCATGGGAGCGCGTGGCTCTATGCTAAACCTCTTGTGAAATGGAACCCATTTTTTAGAAAATTCATATGCTATGAGCACGGTGTAAAAGTTTAGGGGAGAACCTACATCATTGATCCGAACTGGATCCTTAAACATTTCTCATGACTGTTTCAAAATTATGTTAGATCAAATCTTATGAATAACAAGTATCAGAAATGACCTTGGACAATGAAAATTGTTGCTTGCACAGAACAACAAGGACCCTCGATCAAAGCACACTAACCGTTGGCCCGTGGAGACCGTGCATGGACACAAATTGGCAATCGGAAGCCGAGATCCAGAAACAGAGGCAGTGTCTGATACACGCGCTAATTGCATATCGCTGGACAAAACCCTTAGAGAAGGAAAGCCCCGAGCACTCGGTCACGAGGGAAAATAGGAAACTGTGCGAAAAACGTCAGAAGGCGGGTCCCACACCCAAAACCAGCAGGATATTATGTGCACTTCGAGCAGTAAGCATGTTTGGTTGAGTTCAGCGCGATGCCACACACTGGGCGACGCATGTCCAATGGATGAGAGAAAAAAACGCTTACATCGCATGAGTAATGATGGAGAAACTTACCCACGCGATATAGACAGAGACCGTAGGATCTGGAGGCTCCAGCAATGACGGAGAATTAATCCGATGGATGACCAGATTCGACGGGAAAATGGATTGAGGCACATCAATATTTGAGGTCCGGCATGACTGATGAGCTGGTGGAAGGATTAGTTTTGTGGGAAAATCCTAGAGTAACGGAAATAACGACTTTCCAAAAGAAAACTGACACTCAGTCCGTAAGGCGACAAGCGGCCACCTATCTGTGTAGTGTTACATAGCGATGACGACGAAGGGGAGGGGAATTCCAGTGGACAAAGGCTGGCGATCCGGGGAGCTAGGAAGAGGAAACGAATAGTCAGGGAGCAGATGAGCTTTAAGCCACGAACAGACAAAGAGCAGAAAAAAGCAGAAGTAGAGAGAGAGAAGCGAATTGCAGAGAACAAGGAAGCCAAGCTAACCTGTAGAGCAAAGGCAGCATCAAGCAAATAGAACAGAGAGAGTGCGAGAGTCTGTGAACTCCAGAGAAGGTTTGAGAGGTTCAAGCAAATCCTCTATGTATCCCTGTCTGATATTGAGTACTAAATTGGACTCATACCACTGAGACCAGTTGAGGTTGAGATTCAGTAAGGGGAGTCTATGTACTCTAGAGACTTGAGGGATCCAAGCACAAACCTACTGATCATTCTCTATTAAGTGAGACTCAAATTGAGCTCCTTATTGTAAAATCTCTGTTTTAAGACACAATAGAAAAGGCTACCACTGAAGGCTGGATCAGGAGACGTAGCCCAGGAGGATTGGATGAACTCCTTATTAAATTTGTTGTCTTTTGTATTTGCTTACTATGTTTCTCTTGCTGTTTCAAGTGTCTGTGTATTTCACAATCTTATCGATCCATTGGTTAAAATAACATAGAAACACCCCAGCACATGGGTTTGTAATACCTTCATTAATTAATTGAGATCATTCACGAGTGATTTTCAGATCAAGTGGTATCAGAGCACCTAGGTTGTTTAAGGTTAGACAAGCTTGTGTTGGATTTTGTTGTTGAATGCTAACTAGATCAAAGCTTAAATCAGGAGAAGGAGAGCCGGTCAAAACTAAATCGTAGATTGGAAGAGTCTATCCTCAGAAGAAAATGTCCGAAGAAAGTACCTTGGAGCCAAACCCTCAATTTATAGATAGTTTCCTGGCCACGAGGTCCATGGTAGAGGAAATGTATAAGGACTTTAGGAAACATAAAGATGAGGATTCATCAGGCTCCAAACATGATAAAGGAGAAGAAGAATCTCTCCTCCATGACCACTCAAAAGGCAAAGGGAAAGAAGAAAGCTTTCTCACACCTCCTAATAGCCCTGAACATAAAAAGAAGACATCTTTGATTAAATTAGATGTTAGATTTGATTTACCCATATATGATGGAGAGTTGAATTCAGAGAAGCTGGATAATTGGATCAGACAAATTGATGTTTATTACAGAGTGCAAAGTATCGACTCAAACAAGAGTAAGATTTAGTTGGCCAACCTATGCCTCGGGGGCACTACCTTGGTATGGTGGGAAGGCAGGACACAAGTTGACATGAAGAAACATGTTAAGATTCTTTCTGTCTGGAGTGATTTTGTTTCTGCAATCAAAAAGTAGTTCTATCTACTAGCTTACATGCAGCAAGCCATGATGAGCTGGCAAACTCTTCACCAATTGAAAGGGAAAAGTGTACAGGGTTACACCCAAGAATTTAGGAAAAGAGCTTTGATTCTAGGAATTTCATTAGACTCACTTGATACTCTGCTGAAGTACATAGGGGGTCTACATAACTACATGAGACACACTATCCTCATGTTTAATCCCACTAGTATAGATGAGGTATCTGTTCAAGCTATGCATCTAGAAGCTAGAGGAAAGAATGGGAACCCAGAAGTAGGGGGATCATCCAAACCCATTGCAAGCAAGAATAAGGAGAAAATAAAACAGAAATGGAAAGAAAGGAAGGCCAATACTGCACAAAAGACAAAGTCTTCATGCACTCACTATAAAAATGATAGGCATGATGATGAGCACTGTTGGATTTTTCATCCAGAGTTGAGACCTAAGAAGTTCAAGGGCAAGAAGAAGAAAAATGTTGCAGCTATTCAGAAAGATTTGGGGTCGGACTCAGGAGATGAAACAACCATTTCAGCCACAGGTATAAGAGGTAAAAATTCTGAAGCATCTACTAGTAATTCTACACAATCTATTAATGATGAAGAAAATGAGAGAAAAATACATGAGCTTTTTCATATTCGAGTTGTTTCCAAGCATCAAAAGATTGATACTTTGTTTGATAGTGGCTCACAAGTAAATTTAATTTCTGAAGAAATTGTAAAGAAGTTGGGATTACTAACTACACCTCACAGGAAACCATACCCATTAGGTTGGTTAAATCATAAAGCACAACTACAAGTGACTAGACAATTTAAACTTAAGTTTCTTTTGGGTCAACATTTGTAGATGAGGGTGAGCTAGATATAATTCCTCTAGATATATGTGGAACTGTTTTAGGAAGTCCTTACTTGTATGATAGAAAAGCTATTTTCTATAGAGCGAGAACAAGTATCTACTCGTTAAAGATGGAATCGAATACTTTGTAAGAGCTCATAAGCTCAAGAATAATTATACTCTCATAAACTCAGGGCCAATGAAACAAATTGTTAATTCATGCAAACAATTTTTGATGATGGTTGTAAAGGAAAAGAAACCTGATAAAACCAATGTATTTGAGGGCTGTGATGCTAAACAACAAGCTGATTTAGAAAAAGTTGTTTTAGAGTATGATGTCTTGTTTCAAGAACCTAAAGGTCTGCCACCCAAAAAGGAAATAGTGCATGATATTATTTTGTAGCACGATGCTCCATTGCCTAAGATTGGGATGTACAGGTTGTCTGCTTTAGAGAATGTAGAAATCAAGAAGTAGGTGTAGCAGTTGCTCAAGAAGGGGTTCATCAGACCTAGCACATCACCATGTGGGTCACCAATCATTTTGGTGAGAAAGAAAGATGGCTCGTGGAGAATGTGCATTGATTACCAAGCACTGAATAAGATAACGATAAAAAATCGTTATCCCCTTCCTCACATAGATGATCTATTAGATCAATTGAAAGAAGCTCTTTATTTTTCCAAGTTAGACTTGCATAGCGGATATCATCAGGTCAAAGTTGCATAACAAGATGCATGGAACACTGCTTTCAAAACAAAGTAGAAATTGTATGAGTGGATGGTTATGCCTTTTGACTTAACTAATGCTCCTGCTACCTTCATGAGAATAATGAATGATGTACTCAAACCTTTTCTCGATGATTTTATTATTGTATATTTGGATGACATTCTTATATTTAGCAAAACATGGGAAGAACATTTAAATCATGTTAAGAAGACACTAGATGTTTTGAAAAGAGAAAAAATTTATGTTAAACTCTCAAAATGTGAATTTGGAAAAACATCTTTGAATTATTTGGGTCATATAGTAGGGGGT